>CM068964.1:101557603-101567932 GCA_035128595.1 Eptatretus atami | reverse complement strand
CTGGTAAAATTTGGAAGTGAGATCGAAGGTAGGTAATCCGTTCCAGATCAATCAAGAAAAGTTGTGCGGTTCATACGAGCAATCCCTTCCAGCCTGTTGCGAGGCAAAAAGAAGCAAAGGACGCCATGGCAGCGTCTCAGTGAACAGCAGTTTTTGCACAGTTTGTAGACGAAAAGCTAGTGACTCGGCAGAGATGTCCGTCACGCCCTGGCCACCTCTTTCGAGAAGAGTACAATATGGCCGGTTTGTAGCCAGTGGTAGCCACTCCAGAAGAAATTGACCAGTGCTCGCTGGATGGCAAGACTTTCCCTTTGGGTGGCTGTAAGGCAATCATTTTGTGCCATTAACTTAGCTGTATTAGATTATTGATAACCAGACTACTCCCCTATAGGACAGGGACCTTAAGTAGTCCTTTCCATCTTTTAACCGACTTTCAATCTGCTCAACCACACCCTCCCAATTTTTCGATTCTATCTCAGGATTGCCAAGATAGACTCCGAGATATTGACCCCATCATTTTTCCAACCATAAACCCTGTGGAGTAGAGGTGGTGGTATTGAGGAGAGATGCTTATGACCCACCATAGGCTGTGCTTTTGTTCCAATTCACCTCACTAGAAGATGCTGCAGAGAATTTTTCCAACATTGTCTTAAACATAAGACACTGTTTTTGGGTCTCTAATTGATACACATAATACATCATCAGCATAAGCAGTCAACACAAAACTTGGACCTTCTACGCCTCCATTATTCTGGGCCATTTGTTGCCTAATGGAGACCAAGAGTGTTCCAGCGCTATCACATACAGTAAGCCAGAAAGAGGACACCCTTTGACGAATGCCTCGCCGAAAGGGAAAGGGGAACAAGCTTATGTTAACTTTTATCATGCAGTAAGGTGCCATGAGTACAATAATTTCACATTACGATATGAACGAATTCCCCAAAACCCATCCCTTCAAGGACAGAAAAAGATATTGGTGATTAATGCGGTCAAACGCTTTAAGCTTGATCAATAAATACCTACCATAATCATTCAAACAAACAGTTATTGCAAGAAAGACTATCTCTAAACTAAAAAAAAATGTTGTTCATGTAAGACCTTCCCGGCACACAATAGGTCTGGTCCGTGTGTACAATAGAACCGACCACATCTTTCATGCGATTGCAAGAACTTTTCGAGGAGAATCTTATAATCAGCACATAATAAACTATACAGGTCGCGCAGTTTTTCAACGAACTGAAGGTCACCAGCTTTAGGTATTAAGCACACAATTGCTCTCCGGACATGACAGTGGCAATTCTCCAGCGCGAATACTTTCGTCGAGAACATCACGCAACTCAGGTCCAATAACCCTCCAAAAGGTCTTGTAAAATTCTCCAGGTAAGCCATCAATCCAGTAGCTTCCCGTCTTTTAAACTTCGCATAAGCCGTTTCGAGTTCCTCGGCCGTGATTAAGGAAGTCAGGACTCGTTGTGCGTCCTCTTTAATTTTTGGGAAGTCCAGCAATTCAGTTCCTGTATCATTCCATTTTCTACATTCCTGGGGAGTAAAGGTCTGAAGTAAAAAATCTTTTAAGACAACCCTGGATTCCTTGTTGGATGTCTTCAAGACTCCTTTTGGAGTGAGTAAGCTATGAATTTGTTGAGACTTCTTGGTAGAGTCTCTCAACTTTGAAAAAATTCTTTTTTGGCATACAAGTGTCAGATTGCTCATCCTCATTATTCGTACCAAGGTACCTATTGCCCTTTGCTTAACCATTTCTGTTAGCAAAGTTCTCTTTGCCCATAAAAGCTGATCTCGGTGTGTCCTTCCCATCATCGTCATTATTCCCTTCTAAAGACACAATTTCAGATTTAACAACTCTATTGAGTAAGATTTCCACCTTAGTTGTGTATAAACTATATTGCTGACAAAATGATTTTTATTTGGACTTTGCGAGGTCCCACCCACATTCGGAGGTTTTCGTGCTCAAACTTGGAAGTGCAAATTTTTTCGCACACATCCTTAAAATAGTCTTTAAATTTTTTGTCACTTAAAAGACGAGTATTCAAGGTCCAATATGCACTGCCAGTTGATGCAATGGTAATTTAAGCGGAAAGTACAACTAAACTATGGTCTGTAAAACCGGTTAGTAGAATTTGGGATGTAGTTATAACATTTAGCATCGGCTATTTGACATATATTCTATCAAGTCTTGCTCTTGATATAAACCGTCCTAACATCTGCACCATGTTGTAGCTATGCAGGTCTGGGTGTTGTAGTCTCCATACGTCTGTATAACAATAGTTCTTAATGAATGTCCTTCAACCCTTTACTTGAGGCTACATGGGGCTCATGACCATTCCTATCAACTTCTGGGCGAATAGTACAGTTAAAGTCTCCAGCAAGCAAACAAACGCAGTCGGGTCCTGGTCTTTAATGAACTCTTCCAAAAAGGAAAGAAAAGTTTCCTTTCTATCAGGATCACTCGAGAGTGATAGACATTCACCACAATTATTTTTTGTGCATTACACAAGAACTCCACAGAATAAGATGCCCTTTATGTATTTCCTTGAAGGAAACCTGCTGTGCGGGAAAACTTTTGATTAAGCACAGGGCAACCCAGCCTTGGGTGTGGGAAACCCGCTTAGGAACCACTGCCCTCTAAAAAGTTTCTCCCACTCAGTTTTAGAGTGTTTGTAGCATGGGTCTCTTGTAAGAGAATAATATCAGCCTTTGTTCTCTCCTAAAGCTTGGATTATTTGAATTCTTCGCAATGGGGCTCGACCCCCCTTCATGTTCAGGTTGCAATCTTTAACTCCATCATTGTCGAAGTTTAGGTGGAGAAAGGACCAGCACTAAAAAGAAACTTCTTCCTGCAATTCTTTGTTTGCTTTTGTCAAAGCTTTCTTGAGGCGTTGAAACTGTGGTTCAGAAAGTTCCACAGAGTCATCATTTCTCTGTATCATATGTTTTGCAGTCGCAATAAAACTTTAATATCAGGAAAATAATCCTTAATTTGCACCTTGCGTTGCCTGAAGGTTTCATTTAGAAACCTAACAATTTCCTCCTTTACTACTACGTTTTGCTTGTTATCCCCCTGCAGTGACCCCGAAGTTTCACTTAAGAGGAGGACCATTCATCGGGGACCACACCTGTGTTGTTTACTTGTAGTTTGTGTTCCTTGACCCCCTTTTGTATCGGAATGGTGCTTTCTTCCTGTTGGCACTGCACGGAGGAATCTTCTTCTTCATCACTGTCAATTTTTTTTTTTTTTTCCTTTTTTTTGTCATATGTCTCAAGTTGACTGTTATCTTCGATAACCAAGCTTTCTGTTTCATGCATGCAAGCATTATTGTCCATCGTTTCATCTCCTTCAACATTAGCAATGGGTGGAAGCTCATCTCCCAGTGCTTCACCATTCCGTTCAGTATGTGAAGGCTTGTCGAGACCACCATCTCTTGGACTACCAACACTTTGCTGCCTTTACAATTACTTTCATTGCTTATGTTGGGCCGTTTCAAAACTCTCCTTGAAGCAGTTTCCATATCTTTTCATCGTCACTGAATAAACCTTCCAAGGGTTCCAGCCCTTCTGCTGTTTCAACTTATCACTAACGACACCATCTCCAATCCTACCTGAACATTTTAACGTATGTCGTTTGTCTATCTGTGGCTGGTTTGCCAAATCTACCGACACGGCTGTGGTTAGAAGGGGAGGTTCTGCCATTGCAGTCACGTGACCCAATCCTCCTCCGGCATCCGTATTTACGTGGCCCAGTTCCTTTTCAACAGGGGTAGTCACATGTTTTGGTTTACCTGCAGCCTCTACAGTCACGTTACTCAACCTGCCTGTGGTAGTTGCGGTCGCATGACCCAGTCCATCTGCAGCAGCTGCAGCATATGTTTCTTTCTTACCGCCAGGACAATGATATTTGGTGTGACCATATGCCCTGCAGTTATAACAGATTAAAGTTTCTGTAATTGCAAAAATCCTGTAGTCATGCTCCGCCACTTTAAAGGTCACGAGATATTCAACTGTGTTTACCGTCTTTTAACACAACATAGCAGAAACGTCTAAAGGATTCCACATGCTTTAATCTGTCGTTCCTCGTCCGTCAACGGGGCCGTTATAATTTCGACACTACAGTGCCATAATCACCGAGCATTTGTTGAATCGCTTCATTAGAAAGGAAAGGCGGAACATTGCTTATATTATCTTTGTAGCAGGATTATCCATTGATGAGACAGGGACAAAAGTTTCATCATCTCCCAGGAACAAACCGTTTTGGACAACGATGTCGACTAAACGCGTTTGTGAAACAAAAACTACAATCTTGTGGCTCATTTTTGAAGCAGCACGAATGTTTTCTACACCTATCTGTTCTCCAATTTTGAGAAGAATGTCATCCATCATTACACCTTCGGCGGGACTAAACATAATCCGTGCTTACGAGATAAATCCCCATTAGCCATTTGCTCATCTTGGTGCAACACGTATCACTGTTTGAAATCAACTAAAAAGGGAGAACAATCGATTACTTTAGTATTTTTAGATTATAAGGCAGCTGCCAACTAGGAAACGTAGGTCTCAAAAGCTCTGGAAAGGCCTTATGAAAAAAAAAAAAACGCTTACCGTGCGTGCCTCTCCTCTCTCTCTCGTCTCAACAGGAAGAGAGAAAAACGGGGAAGCAAAAAAACTCCACAAAACACGTACAGTGACACAGAGGGAAACGAAAAGGGGATAGGAACAGCACCAACACAGCACAGTACTCACAGCTGCACACACGGAGCCGCCATGACGCCACACCCACGCACGACTCACCAACGACCATGCATGCTCTCCCTCTCTCTCGTCTCGGCAGGAAGAGAAAAAAAACGGGGAAAAAGAAAGAAAAAAACTCCACAAACACGTACAGTGACACAGAGGGAAACGAAATGGGATAGGAACAGCACCAACACAGCACAGTACTCACAGCTGCACACACGAAGCCGCCATGACGCCACACCCACGCACGACTCACCACGACCAGCAGGGGGAGAGAGAGAGAGAGAGAGAGAGAGAGAGAGAGAGAGAGGAGAGAGAGAGAGAGAGAGAGAGAGAGAGAGAGAGAGGAGAAGAGGGAGAGAGAGAGGGAGAGAGAGAGAGAGAGGAGAGAGAGAGAGAGAGAGGAGAGAGAGAGGAGAGAGAGAGAGAGGAAGAGAGAGAGAGAGATGAAAGAGAGAGAGGTGAAGAGAGAGAGAGAGAGGTGGAAAGAGAGAGAGAGAGGAGAGAGAGAGAGAGAGAGAGAGAGAAGAGAGAGAGAGGAGGAGAGAGAGAGAGAGAGGTGGAAGGGAGAGAGAAGAAGAGAGAGAGAGGAGAGAGGAGAAGGAGGAAGAGAGGAGAGAGAGAGAGAGAGAGAGGTGGAAAGAGAGAGAGAAAGAGGAAAGAGAAGAGAAGAGGAAAGAGAAAGAGAAGAGAGAAGAGAGAGAGAGAGAGAGAGAGAGAGAGAGAGAAGAGAGAGAGAGAGAGAGAGAGAGAGAGAGAGAGAGGAGAGAGGTGGAAAGAGAGAGACACACAGACGGAGGAGAGGGGAGAGAGGAGAGAGGAGAGGAGGGAGAGAGGAGAGAGGGAGAGAGGGAAGAGGGAGAGAGGGAGAGAGGGGAGAGGGAGAGACAGAGACAGAGACAGAGACAGAGAGACAGAGAGAGAGAGAGAGAGAGAGAGAGAGAGAGAGAGAGAGAGAGAGAGAGAAGAGAGAGAGAGAGAGAGAGAGATTGATTGTAATTGTCCAAGTGTGATTGCATCAACGTGGAGGTCAAGAAGGGTAGGTGCAGTGGCCACTGTGATTGCAGTGCAGGAACCACACATCACTGGTCAAAGTTTCACTGGGATATTTTTTCCAAAAAAGCAACAACAAATTGCTTGCTGAGTCCAAAAACTTTTCATGACGTTTGGTCCAGTTTGTTAGGAACAATCAATGTATAGTTGTGCTTGTGCACAGTGGAGACAAACACTTCCTTCATCACACAATTCAGGTTGAGCTTTCCTTTAGCCCGGCAAAAAATTTCCAACAAGACAACTACAGGTGGATTACCTTGATGACTTTCGCATGTCTCACCATCAATGACAAAAACATTTAACTTCACACTTAATATTTGCTAAATGATGCAATTTCATTTTCCAAGTCAACACACACACACACACACACACACACACACACACACACCACACACACACACACACACACACACACACACACACACACACACACACACACTCTTTCATAAATAACATGTGGTTTCTTTAAAATATACAAGCTTTCTCATATCCTGTTGAACTTAAACCTCAGACCTTAGGTTTTCAAGCCAACAACCAAACCACCACGCCGTTATAATTCCTGGACATAGCTTCATGCATTAACGTGTTGCTTCTCTCCAACGGAAAAGCTGAATTTTCTTTGTCACGGAATCAATTATACCCTGAGCACTGTACGCGTGCCTTCACCACTGGTATTCCTCCCTTCAAACACGAATTTCCTCTCTCGCCTTCTGAGCCCATCACCAGACTCATGTTTCATCCCCTGCTCAATCTAATCCATGATGACTCTCTGATGACACAAAAGGGATGGTCGAGCCATTTTACTCTTGCTGCCTCTTCTCTTCCTTTACTCCTTGTAGTGTTTCTGATTATATTTTATAAACGAGTGGATTCATGTGCTTTCGCCGCATTCTACGGAGGTAACTCCATAAGCACTGCCTCTTATTAAAAAAAAACAACTAAAAATGCTTCTAAAAACAGAAAGTTTCACCATGCATCTCCCTGTTGGGTTTGCTAAACTATGATAAATCGCATAAATAAATCTGCGCTGATCAACGTGCCTGAAAACGGACCGTCTGTTTCTTACAATGTCGTGGGTGATGCACGGATCTTGGGTTCACCGCCTTGAACCTGAAACGAAGTGCCAAATCGATGAAATGACTTCATCAAGATCAACTTCCGGTCAGTAAGAAATTCAAGACACAAGCTTTGACTGGTGACGTCATGCTGACTGTCTTACTAGACGTCGTACGTCTCATGGTCTTGGAATCCGAGGGACAGACTTCCACTCATTCATTACATCAAATCTGTCCGAACACCGACACGGCAAGAGTCTTCCATCAGCATTTCAACAGCAGCTGCCACACAGCAATGAGGCTCCCTGTCTGCAAATGGCCGAAACGTGCATGACGTCACTTTTACATCCAATCATCGTAGACGCATAAACACAAAGGATCGACATGTCACACTTTCTGAATTAAGAGCGAGAAGGGACACAATTGAGAATGATCTGGTCGTCGTCATTTTTATAAACGTGCATTATGTTTCATCTTATGAAATGAAATAAAAGGAACCCAATCTGAGGCCATTTATTTCAAAAAATGCTGGAATTTTGGACATCCCACCCTTCCTATATATACGTTTAATACAAACTTGCCAAGACCTCTTTTGTTCTTACTTTTTTCCTCCAAACCTTTGCTTCATCTACCTTCAATTTCCTATCCTCCTCCCTTCATATCCTCTAACTCTTCATTTCCTCAAGTTATCCTTCTGCCTCACTCACACCACACACATGGCCTGTTTTTCATCGTCTTCTGCATGAAATTTTTGATGCAATATGTTTTCATTTGCATATTATTATTATTATTTTAACCGGATTGCAAGTGAGACATTGAACATCTGGCCATACAAATTTAATTTCACAACGAACAAGCCTCATCGAAGAGGAAATACAAAACCTGATGTATATACGGTGGAAACAGTATATCTAATATATAAAGCTCTTAGTAACCACTGACTCACTCACTCACTCACTGACTCACTGACTGATATTAAAGATCGGTACTGTACCTTCCGGGTGATGTAGAAAGCTGAAATTTTGCGGGCCGATGGACATCGAAGCCGGTACACCGGAAAGGAAAAAAAATCACAGAAACGTCGTACAACATCCCCAAATGAAAATATAAATAAATAGAAAAAAAAAATGAAAAAAAAATGCAGGTGAGCGACCCGAGACAATGGGGAAGCACAGTAATTTTGTGTGCCGAGGGACATCGAAGTCGATACACTGTGAAAAATCACAGAACTGTCGGAAAGTGTCCACAAATGAAAATATAAACAAATGAGGAAAAAAATGAAAATAAATAAATGAAAAATCAAATGCAGGTGAGCGACCCGAGACAATGGGGAAGCACGGTTCGTTATTGCTTACAATGTGTAAGCCTACCGCAGTACAGCACACCACCTCATTTAGCTAGATGGTAGATGCATTATGAATATTGTTCTGTGTGGGGGATGGGATCTGTCAGACTTGTACTTATACAGCACTGACTAACATGTATGTTTTATGCATTGCAGAATGTATGATCCATTAAAGTTATATTGTGTAATTAGTGGCTGTGTTATTAACAGTATAAAAGAGGAAAGTTGCGAGAAGGCAGGACGTGCCCCCGACTCACCAATGACATCCAATGGGCTAATGGGGCATGTTTTGCTTCCATTTACTCCTGGATCCATGTACTTTTGAACTTCCTCCCCCACCCTGCAACTCTGTAGAACCGTCTGGAATTCTCACGATGTCTTGGGAGCTTTCAAGAACCTCCTGAGGATGGCACCATGCAGCCTTAAAGCCACCCTGATGGGATCTTGTTAACTTCTCACTGATTAAACTGACAAAGATATCTCTGCAAATTTGGAGATAAAAAGCAGAGTACAAAGCCTGAGGATGTCCTGCTCACTGAGGCGATCATGTCGTTAGAGTGGTCAAGTTCATTGTCATGGTTGTCAAGGGAGTTGTGGTCATCATTGGAGGTGGTGGGCATCGAGATTATCATTAAAGAGAATGTTGAGCCTGATTCTGGTCTATTTGGTTCCAAAAGACGTGTGAGATGACATTTCCCGACTGAGACTGGCCAGACTTTCTGTTGCAGGGAAATCAATCTCCCAGGAGTATATATGGCCTCTGTTTCAGCTTTGTACAAGATGCCTCAAGCCTGAGAGGTCTTCGCTTCCCAATGTTTTTTTGTATATCTCAAATGGGACTCAAGGTGGGTTTCTTTGAATCCCGTATTTCCGGTGTATAAACTGCACTTTTTTATCGGCAAAAAAGGTAAAAGTTGGGGGTGCGGTTCATACACGGGTATAGAAAAAATGTCTTAAGGACTTTAAAAAACAACTGCATTTCAATTATATTCCAACTGAACACTTTTTTTTAGCTGTTAGAACTGCTGTTAAGCTCAATTCCGCCATTTCAATTTTGGAAATTGGTTCAGGTTAACAGTTTGTAGAACGTTTTATTAACCGTGTGCAGGAATTAAATAGTCACACTCGGAAACATCCAGAAATGCCAGGAGACACCCAGAGTCTAGGTGCATGGCGTATATAGAGCCCCACAGCTCTGAAAACACCAATAAACACAAAATAACACTCTAAAAACACCCTTTGCTGATGACTCTATCCTCTGTCGTGCCATCTGTCATCCCTCAGACCAGCAAGCAGCAGCTTCTTCACTCTCTGCAGATCTGGATAAAATCACAAACTGGTCCAACACGTGGAACATGTCTTTCAATCCTGACAAATCTCATACTCTCACTATGTCTCTCCGAAAGGACCGTTTGGAACCCCCCCATCCACTTTCTCAACAATCCTCTGGAGGAAGTCCTTTCTTTCAAGCTTCTGGGTTTCACGATCTGCCATGATCTTTCCTGGGAAAGCCACATTTCCAAGCTGGCCTCCAAAGCCAGTTGTCGACTGGAATTTCCTCCATCGTGCAAAGTCCTTCCTCGGCCCACCTGAGCTCCTGACCACATACAAAGCTTTCATCCGCAGCCTGATTGAGTACTGCTCTCCCCTCTGGGCTGGTGCTCCTGCCTCTCACCTTTCTCGGCTTCACACTGTGGAAACCAAGCCATTAGGATCATTGGTATCTCCTGCGATGAGGCTGAGTCTTTGGGCCTCTCACTCTCTCACCGCAGGCTGGTCGGTGGTCTTTCTGTCTTCTACCCTCTTCTCTCTGGTCTCACCCCCCCCCCCCCCGCTCTGTCTGCGATTTGTCCCCACCATATTTCTGCAGGGCGTGCAAGGTCCACCAACAACCCTCTTCTGATAAAACTACCAAAATCACGAATCGCTGCTCACCTTCACTCTTTTCATTTCTCTTTTTTCCCGCCTTTGGAATAAACTCCCCCATTCTGTTAAATCCCACTCTTCCCTCAGGCCTTTCAAAACAGCTGTTCACCACCACCTCTTATCATCCCCCATCCAAAACCACAATCTTTTCTTCCCCCGTTAATGCACCCCAAACCCACCTCCTTCAAATTCCCTGCTTTCCTT
>CM068964.1:101535620-101548157 GCA_035128595.1 Eptatretus atami | reverse complement strand
TAAAGGAGAATGCTACAGAACAATAGTCCACCTACTACAAAAAAAGCCATACTCGAAAACTGTAAAACTGGAAGAACCAAAATGTCCACAACATGGATAGACTACAAAAAGCTTTTGAAAGTGTCCCACATTCACGGATGATAAAATTAATGCAGTTGTACAAGATCAACCCACAAGTAATCAAACTGATTGAGAAAGCAGTGGAGCTTTTGAATACCACATTGATATTACAGCACTTAGAAGGAAAGATCAAAATATAAAGGGTGAAGATCTATCGTGGGATCCTCCAGGGTGACAACCTTTTGCCCCTCCTGTTTTGCCTGACCCTGGATCCACTGAGCAACCTCATCAATGAGCAAGGACATGGATACACCCTAACATCCAATAAAAGAATGTCCAAACATACAGGGAAGGTAAGACATCCACTGTACGCGGATGATCTAAAACTCATCGCATCAAACGATGAAATATTGGCAGAACAACTAAATGAAATTAGTGAAATGGTACTCTGATGACATTCAGATGGAATTTAGTCTTGATAAGTTAGCCAAGTGTACATTCGTACAAGGTAAACCAATAAAAATGGTCAGCATAAAAAAATCGACCGAGATTCAACAAATACAGGAGTGAGAGAATGAAGCATCATACAAGTACCGCAGAGTAGAAGAGGGCCACCAAATATGTCACAAACAAATCCGCAAAACAATTACCAAAGAAAACCTGGGTAGAATGAGGCCGATCCTAAAAACGTACCTCTCCCCAAGAAACAAAATCAAAGCCATTAACCAACCAGCAGTAGTATTCCAATACAGCTGCAGAATAATAAACTGGCCAAAATCAGAAATCAACAAACTAGATATCAAAACAAGAAAACTCACTATCCACAAAATATTTGACAAAAAGCAATGCATCCTGAGAATGTATCTGCCGAGACGAGGACGAGGCCGCGGCCTGATGGAGCTCAACCAAGTGCACAGGATGACAACTTTAGAATTGGCTGAGTATGTGAAAAGTTCAACAGACTACCGAATCTAGTTTGGACACAAACACAAAAGACAGCAAGCAGAGAAGGTATCCCTAACCTACCGAGCAAAAAACTTCCAAACACAGATACAAATAGAAGATGTCACACATGAAACAGAAACAGCAATGAATACAGCCCCAACGATTGCAAAAAGGACAAAATAAAAAAATAAAATGAAATATCAACATATACATACCGACAACTGAGAAAACGATAAAAGAGAAGGAATGTATATTAAAGAAAAAAGAACTGGACAGAACGGGCATAGACAGAGAAGGCTCATTGGAGTGGATAAGAAGAAATCAGCTCAACTGCAATGGAGAACAAATCATTATAAATGCTCAAAATCAGTGACACAAAACAAATGGGTTAAATGAAATGGTGGAACTGAGTCAATCGAACAAGTGTACGTTCTGCAAGGTAGAAACAGAAAGCACAACTCACCTTCTATCGGGTTGTGAAAAAAAACTCATGTTAGAACAGCTATAAACACAAAGGCACAACAGGGTTTGCAGAGTAATCCACTGGCACATGGAAAAAATACCTACAGATTCACCGGATCGATGCACCAGTTTCAGAAAAATCATGGAAACATGAACCAAAAGCGATAATTGAAAACAATCATCTCACATACGACCTGATGACCTGACGATCTCACATATGAACACTCACATACGACCTGATGATCCCATTGAGCGTGACCACAGAAAACAAAGCATTGCGACCAGATATGGTACTGAGGTTCAAAAAAACAGAAAAGATGGCATTCCTAATTGAAGTTTCAGTACCCAACGATTTTTGTCTCAATAATCCAGAAATCAAGCAAATTACCAAATATCAAGATCTTAAACATGAAGGCAAAAGATCTTGGAAGCTGAAGAGTGACAATATTATCCCACGGATAATTGGAGCAATGGGAATGATGAAGGAGACCCTTACAGACTCTTAAAACCATCCCTCAGAATATTACGACAAACAAACTTCAGGTTGAAACTGTTCGGGGCTCGGTGACGATCCTGAAAATAACCGTCAAAACAAACTTTGAGAACAATAAAGCTTCACAGCATGGCCCATGAATCACGATCCCTCAATAAACAGAGTTGGATATGACACCTGTGAGGACTCTGTGCCACCACCTTTCTGAACCCGCATATGGAGATAACAGCCAATATGGAGATTTCTGAAACCCTGATAACGGCCAACCGACACACACACACACACACACACACACACCACACACACACACACACACACACACACTCCATTTTCATAGAACACATAGAGAGTTCATAGAACACCTGATCCCCCATAGTCTTGAGAAAAAGGACATGGAAGGATCTACTAAACTCTTGATAATCACTAGAGAATTCATAGAACAGCTTCCTCCCCCCACCCTCCCAACCCACCCCCTACCCACCCACAGTCTGAGAAAAAGGACATGGCAAGGTCTTTTCAACTCTTGCTTTGCATTTTTCAACATGATCAATATTTCCTAGGAGCCACCATTTTGTCTGAATCTCGGTATATCTCATTGGCATCTCCCGCAATGAGGCTGAGTCTTTGGGCCTCTCACTCTCTCACCGCAGGCTGGTCGGTGGTCTTTCTGTCTTCTACCGTCTCCTCTCCAGCCTCGCCCCCCCCCCCGCTCTCTCTCGATTTGTCCCACCACATTTCCGCAGGGCGTCCAGGTCCGCCAACAACCCCCTTCTGGTAAAACTACCAAAATCACGAATCACTGCTCACCTTCACTCTTCCATTCCTCTTTTTTCCCGCCTTTGGAATAAACTCCCTCCCTCTATTCAATCCCATTCTTCCCTCCAGGCCTTCAAAACAGCTGTTCACCACCACCTCTTATCATCCCCATCCAAATCCTCGATCTTTTCTACCCGATAATCCACCCAAGCCCACCTCCTTCAAATTCCCTGCTTTCCTTCCTGAAAGTCCATGTAATGTCCATCTTGTATTCCCCATGTTCCCCCCCCATCCTCTCCCTTCCACAGATCTCCTAATGTCTCTGTTCCCCACTGTTTGTCCTTCCCACTCCCACCCCTCTTGTCTCATGCCCCCCTTGCTGTGCGTTGTGTGTTAGCTCTCATACGAGCCTCGACAAGGTCTACAAAAAAAAACAAAAAAAACCCAACCCCAATCTCGTGTATATCCCCAACGGTATACCAGAGCGCGAGCCGCAACATTGATTTGTTGAGATGGCACAAAAACATGGAATATATTGTCCAAGTACTGATTAACTGGAGATTTTTGGAAGTGACAAAAAGGTGATTAGTATTCTATAGTGTTCAGGCATATAATTCAATTGAAATGAAACAAGTAAAATAGACATAAAATGTCATATCCGTCTTGTTTTATAAATACAGAGTTAAAGGGCTATCCCATATTTATGTACAACAAAAATGACCGCCAGTCTACCAGTTGGCAATCTTTGATCAGATTGCAAAATAAAGTGAGGTGCACATGTACGTCATCATATACTGTGATTGTGCCAAGTTTGAACAAAATTGGACCATACATGTCTGAGAAATGGTTGGGGACACATTTAAGTAACAAAATGGCCAACAATCGGCCATCTTGGATCTGATCTCAAGAAAGAATGACGTGCATATGTAAGCCATCATTCATTATCTGGGTGCCAAGTTTGAACAACATCTGTAAATGTATGTCCGAGAAATTGTTGAGAACGTGTTCAACATCGGGTTTTCGACAACTAAAATGGCCACCAGTCGGCCATCTTTGATCTGATCTCAAAAAAAAAATGACGTGCATATGTAAGCTGTCATTCATTACCTGTGCGCCAAGGTTGAACAATATCGGTAAAAGCAGGTCTGAGAAACGGTTGAGGATGTGTTCAACATCAGATTTTTTACAACTGAAAAGGCCGCCAGTCTATCCGTCGGTCATCTTTGATCAGATTGCAAAATAAAGTTAGGTGCAATTGTGCGGCATCGTATGCTGTGCTTTTGCCAAGTTTGAACAAAATCGGACCATACATGTCAGAGAAATTGTTGGGGACACATTTAAGTAACAAAATGGCCAAGAATTGGACATGTTGCACGTCATGTCGAAAAAAAAATTTGACGTGCGCATGTAAGCCACGATTCATTATATATGTGCTAAGTTAAACAACATCGGTACATATATGTCCATGTCCGAGAAACGGTTGAGGACGTGTTCAACATCACGTTTTAAAAAAACTAAAACGGCCGACAGTCGGCCAACTTGGATCTGATCTCAAAACAAAATGAATGCAGATGTAAGCTGACATTCCTTATCTGTTTGCCAAGTTTGAACAACATTGGTGAATGCATGTCTGAGAAATGGTTGAGGACATGTTCAACATCGGGTTTTTTTTTACAACTAAAATTGCTGTCAGTCGGCCATCTTGGAGCTGATGTCGAAAAAAATATGATATGCATATGTATACCATCATGGGTTGTCTTTGTACCAAGTACGGATAAAATCAGTCCACACATGTCCGAGATATGGTTGTGGACGCACACCTGCATGCGTGGACACGAAAATCGAGACCAAATCGATAAGCCCCTGTTTCGGACTAAGTCCAACGGGGGATAATAAAGGTTTTAAAGGTGGGAGAACAAAAAATACAGAAATTTACCGCCGTCGATGCACCGTCTTTTAAATCACCCAACCAAACATGTTAAATTACTTCTTCATGATTGTTGTTTGTGTCCTTTATGACAACCTTAAAAACAGTAACTTTCCTGTTTGGAATGATTTTCCTTTTTTTTTGACTGCCAGCCAGGCAAACTGAAACAATTGCTTTACAAAGCATTGTGCGCATGCACAATCTGGATGGCATTCAGTACAATTTGCCAAATTCAGAGCAAAAGCACTGCTAAAGTGCAGGTTTCATGTTCCAATTCATGTTCCGATTCATGTTCAAAATATAACATTCAATCAAAATTAAGTCGTTCCTCAATCATAGACTGACGTTTGTAGACAGACAGACAGACAGACAGACAGACAGATGAAAGACAGATAGACAGAAGATAAAGGGAAGCAATTGCTTCACCCCAATTTTTGCCAGTTGAAGAATCGTACATATTTTTGTAAAGATAGATAAGCAAATGAGCAATTAGAGAATTTAGTAGGCTCAAATGAGCAAATGAAGAGGCATAAATATTGAAAAACAATTGTGAATTAAATGAGAAAACAAACAGCATGAGTGATGGGCTCGTTTCATTTGCTGCCAGATTGTAACCTTGTGGCTCCAAAGTGTGGAGCAAAAGTCTAAAAATTGCTGCATCCGCCTGTGGCTTGAATCATTGGTATGCAAGGCGGGCGATTAAGACTCTGGCAAAGAGTTGGCGGGGTAGGGGTTGATGGTTGGGAGAAGGGAGGGTGGGGGGGGGGCAGGGTTGGGGGTAGTGGAGAGACAGCTGGTGGCAAAGACGAGACTCTGATGAGTGTTTGAATCATGCTGTTCACCCAACTTGACCTTGTTGTCAAGAAAGGAAAAATAAAACTCAAAGCAATAATAGCGATAATAACGGCAAGTTTGCTGATTTGTTTTATCCACATGTCTCACTGCAACACAAAAGTTTCAATCGACACACACGGTACGGTGTATTTAGACCTATTTTACTGCGAGTTTTCCAAGCTCATTGAATTGAAAGTGGGTTGTATATTATTTGCTGAAAAAGAGAAATTTGGTCGAGCCGGATATATGATAAAGCACTGCACACACCCGAGCGGAGCAAAACACCACCATGCATGTAATGAAAGAGGAATGTGTTTGTTCTATTGTTTATTGTGACACGTGCACATCAGCCGGTGAATGCATTGGGGTTTTTTTTTTCATTCCGCAGGTAATGGAAGAAGCTCTTTCAATATGTTTAATTATCCACATAAACGTGTCCAGCGAGGATGAAACAGTGTGCATTGGTAAAACCCAAAATGCTTCGATGTCCTTTGGTGAAGGGTGGAGGTTTTGGATTCCGTTTATATGTGGTCTTCATGAGTCACAGCACTGCAGTGTGTTGTGAACGAAACTCACAATATCCTGTAATGTTTCCATGTGGTTTTGTTCGTCAGACATGCGCTGTTACTAATGATGGAAAGAAAAAGATGCTCGATACTCAATTTTCTCAGTGAAAGGTTAGAAGAAGCCAGTTATGGTGAAATTATTGGTTACTGTCGCACACATCTTGGACCCAAGAATCACATATGAGGGTCATATATTGAATTTTTTATTTAAAGGATCATTTTTAACATGCTGAGTTGTACTTTTAGTTCAAGAACTCTATTCATGAGTCAAGTTGTGCTTCCGATTTGCCCTTTCAAGTATGATACACTTTCACGTTCCTCCTTATGACTCCATCTTTGCTCTTCACTTCCTCGGGTTCCTTCTTGGTCTTCTGTTTCTTTATGTTTGTACCATATTGTGATGTTGTGTGCACTGTGATTCCCTGCTTACGGACCTCTGGAAGCTTGTACATGTTGCTACGTTTGAGCCTGGGGAGTAACTGCTGGCTTATCTGTCCGGGTTCTTCCCGACATCTTTGTTCTTTTTCCTTTTCACCAATTCCCTTTTGATTCTGAATCTTGCTTTTTCTTCTCTTTCACCTATTTTACCCTCTATTCCTCTGTTTCATTATCTGTCTCTCTGAGGAGAAGTGAATTCTTGCAGAAATGTTACTGTAAGGCTCAGTTGGTTGCACCTGGATGGGTTTGAGGGTAGAGGAGGAGCGGCTGAAACCCGAATCCTATCCAGGTTCCTCCTGATGACACCATCTTTGCTCTTTACTTCCTCGGGTTCCTTCTTGGTCGTCCGTTTGATTTTACACAGAGAATTACATTTACATGTTTTATCTGCAGGTTGTGATGTAAACTCATGATCAGGACGGCAGGAGAGTTCAGGTGGCTGTATCCGCATCATTGAGCTGTATAGTCCAGCTTTGATGTTCGATAGGGTAACACTTAAATTTTGTTTAATTTTGTAAGCAGCCTGTGGCAGCTGATTGCATTATTGCTGGGAGCGTGACTGTGCTTCTGATGCAGTGCCCCCTGTAGGTCAGAGCAGGAAGTTGTAATTTGTTCAGGGTGCCGGTGATACCTTCCTACTTTTCGAGAAAGATACAGTGGGGGTTTTAACGTCAACCAACTAACGCCGGCAGACAGGATGACCAGTTTAACATCCATTCGAGGGACGGCAGACACATTGTTGAATCACCCTGCCTGTAAAACAATGGGATGACAGTTTAAAGCTGTGATGGGATTCAAACCCAGACGAGACAGCTTATCGACGAGTGTGCATATAGCTCTTGGGCCGAGGCCATCCTGCCAGTCCCAGTCTTAAATAAAACACTTCCATTACTGGTGTAATGTGACAATAACTGGATACGTATCTCAGATCCTGCCATTCTTTAAATGGAGATGCTGAGCAGGCTGTCCGGTCTGATGTGTTGTTAACTTACCAGTATATGCCATCGTGTGCCGGTACCCTGGGCAAATTCCCGCTTCGGGGGTTATCTCGACAATGAGGACTACGTGTAGTTAGTGGAAGCGCTACGGGGTGTATAAGCGCAGGTCCCATGTTCTAGATTGCCTTTACTTGCAATGTCATTATCTTGTAAGCACAAGGAAAAGAGGAGTACAATGACAAAAAAAGAGGAAAAAGAGAGGGGAAAGAAAGAAGGAAGTCAGAAAATACATGGGGGAAAGAGGGGTTTAAAATGCACTATTGTTAGGTCGGCGAAAAAGGAGACGACCCTCTTAGCATTCCTGTGGTCGTCAGCATAATGGATAGTTGACGGAAACCTCTGCAAGTGCCATTTGTTAGCTCTGAAACTAATTTCATAAATGTTGATGAATTGTAATGAGGCTCAGGTGTAACAACAGGTGTCACAGTTCATATCACTAATGTACTTGTGTGGGCAATTTTACTGTGCAAGCATCCTTTAGCTGATAATGTAATGAATCGTCAATTCCTCGTATAAATGTACGGATAACCAACGTTGCGACTGACCGTTGTCACAAGTGACCTTATTTTCACTCAAATCTGATCAAGTCCATGCTCCCCAAAATAAACATCGACGTTACAACGACAAGATTGCTTTCAGAAACACCATTTCAACTCTGATGCTTCATCTTTAAACCGTTGCTCAAAACGACAAGAGTTCATATCTCCACGCATTTGAGTGAAGGGGCATCCTACGTACAGCAATTAGTGAGACCACTCTGCTTGGAATTTCCCGACGAAATGCTCGCAAATGTCGTGTCGATGAACACGACAACTGTCAAATTTTGGAGTCGAGATTAGCCTGAAATGTGACAAAGATATGTACGTCATCAATAACAGGACTTCATAGTAACGGTGTAAAATGTGGATGAAATTTATCAATCTGCAATCGAACAATAAGTTCAGGATTAGAGGAATGTACAGCATTTTGAGATCTTAGGAGATGACTTCTTTGAGAATGTGTGTTGAAAATTCCCTGATAATAGAGAACCATCATGAGTTATTTATCTGTAGAATGTGTTGGGAGCTTTGAGATGCCCTTTGGAGAGGATATCCTTTGGAGAGGAAGGATAACATGATCCCCATTGAGAGTGATAAGGTAGATCCCGTGGAAGGAAAGACTGACCCTGTGGTGACCAGAAGAGACGCTTGTGAGTGATAGCGCAGAGTCCCAAGGGGGCATAGTAGGGCCACAGAAGGTAGTGTAGGACCCCAAAAGGGCATAATGGAGCACAAAGAGGGCGTAATAAAGCCCACGGAGGGCAGTATAGAGCTTACAGATTGAGAGATGGTGTCCACGAGGTGTGAGTTGGAGTCCACGGAGGTGATAGTTGAGGAGACCATTGGGTGTAGTGTGATGGAGACCAAGAAGTTGATAGCAGAGAAGACACAGGAAATGTGATAGTAAAAATCATGGAGAAAAGTGGGGCCGGGGGGGGGGGGGGGGGGGGGGGGGGATAGAATGCATCACCCTTGCCCCATAGCTTGAAAAGTGAGGCATGAGTGTGCATCTGGGAGTGGTGAGGGTTGATGTGGTGGAATGTTTACAGGCCCAGGAGGAGCAGATGGTGGTAAATACCAGGTGCGGTGACCTGAAAGGGGGGTGCAACCATCTGAAGGAGTAGGTGGTGTTCACCAAGTACGCAGACGCACACATACATGGTGCGGAGGAGGAGAATGGTCTCTAGGTCGGGAATTCATGGGTTAAGGCTACTCCCAATGAGGTGTATGCATATGTGACGATGTATGAGTGGTGCAAGTGGCCAGAGAGTGTATGCAGTGTGGACATTGTGGGTCGGGCTGAGCAGAAGTTGGATGGAGAAATGCTGCCAGCCAGAAGGGTAAGCACAGACGTATTATGTACTCAGCGAGGTATGACCCCACAGCAACGGAAACTGCTGACCCAGGCTTAGCAGAGGACGAGGAGGAAATCTGAGGGCTGACGCCGGTGCCTGTGGTGGCCTTGGGCTCAGCGAAGATGAAGGAGGAAAGGTGGGGGCCGGTGCAAGCAGCTGTGCCAGACCCTAGAGCCCAGGAGGAAATGTGCGGGCCAGTATGGGTGGTGGTATATGGCCAAGGTCCCACAGGGGAGCCAAGGGCAGCAACAGGGATGTAATAGGTGACATAGCTTCGTGACAGTGATGGATTGGAATTTTACAATAGTTTATACAATTTCAGTAAATGGTGTAAATTTTTTGAAAAGTGTAAAGGGAAATTGTACAAGGTCAATTAAAATTGAATGTAGTGATTTATAGTAATAGTGTGTGCCTTTCTCCTTCTCCATTTTCTTGCTCCAGTGGAACTTGGGATGAATACAGAATGATTGAGACAATCTGCTGGTGTGTGTGTGTGTGGGTGTGTGTGTGTGTGGTGTGTGTGTGTGTGTGCGTGCGTGTGGGTGTGTGTGCGCATGCGCGCGTGCGTTCGTGTGTGAAAAATGTGGAATGTGTGGCAAAATTGAAGGAGTGGATGGTGTGAGGAAAGTGTGGTGAGAAAGTATTGCCCCCAACCTTACTGTAGGGCACTACTCTAAGTTTGGGGTTAGAAGATTTGAAAATGGAAACTGCAAGGCTGATGTTGGGCATGGACATTGGAAGCACAGAATCATGATCGGGTGAAACCATATCATTTGTGGGCTGGGAGTGTGGCTCAAAAGTTAGAAGGAAAATGTGGTATTGAAGGATCATGCCTTGGGGCCTTATTAGTATCTCAGTGCCACTGGAGATGCTAGGACATATTAATTTAGACAATTTAGACTATTCGGCCTGATTGCTGATGGAGGCCCATGGCGTAAGTGTCAAGAGGGCTGCGTGGGTACCAGAAAGGACGGAGAGGTTAGGTAGGGAGGATGAGGTAGATGCTCCAAGTAAGCCCTCAGGTATGAAGTGCCATAGCAGAAAAAAGCCAGGTGAGGAGGCCTGAGAGGGTTGGGGGGGACACATTGCCCAGTCAGCTAATTGTATGAGAGCATTGAGACAAGGGGATTTATGAGGCCCATGTCCAAATTCATAGAATGGTACCACCATGCTGAGCAGTGGGGTAAATTGGTCATAAGGACCACCATCGTGGGTTAATGGTAATTTGAAGCAGGTATTTCTTGGCAAGGGTTTAGCATAGGTATCTCTCCTGCACACCATGTATGTTGGCCGCTGGTACGGATAACGTAAGGTTAAGTGTTACACTCCACATGTTTCGATTTACCCGCGGATCACATCGCGTGCATTCTGGTTGAATGGTTTGCATTAGCAGGAACAATTATCTGTGTGGCAGACAGACGGTTGTTCTTTGTGGATTATGCGGTTTTACCGTGTGAGACATAATCCGCAGCGATGCTCACCATAACAGCCAGGAGCTGCGTCTGATGTATAAATGACGAATGTGGTCATCATTGGTTAGATATTTATCGATATGCCATCATAAATATGTCAATACAATTATGATTTTCACTTTTGATCCATACGAAGCTGCTCACAATCTCGAAGTAAACACAATCATAGGTTCAACAGAAACATTTGCTGGTTTCATAATATATCAATACAATTGTGATTTTTGAGTTTCTACCCAAACAACCTCGTTTTATCCATTCTAGGGTGGGTGGGAGGTTTCATAAATTTCTCAATGCAATTATGATTTTAATTTTTGATTCGTACAAAGTGTTTTGTATTCGCCTTTTCTCGCTGGCAGATTCATCTGGATTGGGTGTCACGTGAGAACACCATCTATATTCGTTCTATCTATAGAACGCCATCGATATCGATAGTATTAATTTGTGATTGGAATGATGCTGCTGTTTGGAATGAAAATGGAGAGAGATTGAGTTTAAAGTGGAATGAGGAAATTATGTAAGGGATTACACCTGTGACAATCATGGATTAGGCATTTGCAGTTTCGCCATTGTGACATCGTAGAAATATTACCCACTTTACTTCTGCTGGGGGTTAGCTGCAGGAAGATTTTTTTTTTCCCCCTCTAAGTCCTTCCATGGACCGGCTGTGCAGTTCCCTCCCAGAGGAGGAAAGAGGCTGATGTTTAAAAGAGAAAGAGAAACAGCAAAGAGTCTGATGTTTAAAAGATGAACATGATCATAATTGGATAGCTATTTGTTGGTATGCCATCCTGATGAGGGCAAATAAGCCTGAAATCCGGATAGGCGGCTCCGTTTGATGTTTAACTGATGTTGACCATGTAATCTTTGTCTGTTTGACTGAGTCGCCAGGCCGAGGCCTCTGGGTTGTAGGTGATGCTTTGGTGTAGGACTATGTCCAATGAATATCAGGGGAGTGCTCGTCAAACTTCACATGTTTGGATTTACCCGCCAATCACATCAAGTGCCTTCTGGATCAATGGTTACCATTAGAGGGAACAATCATCTGGGTGGTACACAGATGGTTGTTCTTTAAGGATTATGCAATTTCATATATGTATATATAATGTGTGTGTGTGTGCGTGCGTGTGTGTGTATACATTTATACGAGGTCCGTCTAAAAAGTAACGGGACTGAGCCTGCTGTGTGCTCCACTTACAAAACTTGAATGAACGGGTTGCGTCACAGTCTTTCACAACATTCCAGCAATATATATGATTGGTGATTGTTGACTGCGCTCATTGTGTGATTTTTTTTACAGGTCGTGCTTTACACGTTGTCTAGTCTGAGTCGTCCGCTATGAGTCGTGAGTGGAGAGCCAATCTGAAGTTTCTTGCCAAGCTTGGCAAAAACCTTCCGAATCCTTCGCAATGCTGCAGCAAGTCTACGGGCAAGAAACGATGTCACGTACACGTGCACTTGAATGGCATCAAGAGGTTCAAAGAGGGACGGGAGGAGGTTGAAGACGATCCATGGTCTGGAAGACCTTCAACGAGCATAACAGCGGACAACATCGAGCGTGTGAAGCAGATGGTGCGCGCAGATCATCGACTCGCGGTGCAGATGATTGCTGACGAACTTTCCATCAACAAGGACACTGTCTGGAGCATTGGGCATAAATTTTTGCGCAAGGTGTGCGCAAAGATGGTCCCCAAG
>CM068964.1:101530407-101535053 GCA_035128595.1 Eptatretus atami | reverse complement strand
GACGACGGAGCTCCGGAGGATTCCAGAAGAAGCCTTCCGGGGGTGCATCGAAGCGTGGAAGAGGAGTATGGACAAGTGTGGGAGACTGGAGGGAAACTATTTTGAAGGGGACAAGCTGTGATTTCAATATATTTTTTGGATAAAATTTATGTGAAGTCAGTCCCGTTACTTTTTAGACGGACCTTATATATATATATTCTCTCTTTTCTTCTTCTTCTTCTTCTTTCGGCTGCTCCCGTTAGGGTCGCCACAGCGGATCATCCGTTATGATCCGCATACTGATTTGGCACAGGTTTTACGCCGGATGCCCTTCCTGACGCAACCTGGTCGCCTCTTACGACACAGGGATAAGGATTGGGTTTCGCCAGGATTCTGGGCTGCCCTACACCCTCTCATAGCGTGGCCCAGTGCAGCGCTCCCGTCCTCAAGCGATCCTCCAACCCAAGCCTCCGAGTAGCCGGATTACAGGCGCACGCCACTACGCCCGGTATATATATATATATATATATATATATATATATATATATATATATATAATATATATATATAATATATATATAGAAAACGATTTCACCGAAAAACAATGATGCATCTATATAGACGTTTCAGGGATATGCTCACAAACACGAATCTATATAAACAGCTGTGTGTGATGGGTGGAAAAAAATTGGCCTGGTAATTTAGAAAACACGTTAATACAGCAAACGGCTTGGAAATCGGATGTTATTTCACAACAATTTGATTAGGGTGACGGAGCACGAATCACTCACTCAGTGTGATGGCACACGAACCACTCGCTCATGGTGACATAGCATGAACCACTCGCTCAGGGTGACATAACCACTCACCCATGGTGAAATAGCATGAACCACTCGCTCATGGTGACATAGCATGAACCATTCACTCAGGGTGACATAGCACGAACCACTCGCTCAGGGTGACATAGCACGAACCATTCACTCAGGGTGACATAGCACGAACCACTCGCTCAGGGTGAAATAGCACGAACCACTCGCTCAGGGTGACATAACCACTCGCTCAGGGTGACATAGCACGAACCATTCGCTCAGGGTGACATAGCACGAACCATTCGCTCAGGGTGAAGTAGCACGAACCACTCGCTCAGGGTGACATAACCACTCGCTCAGGGTGAAATAGCACGAACCACTCCCTCAGGGAGACAGAGCACGAACCACTCGCTCAGGGTGACATAGCACGAACGACTCACTCAGAATGACGTAATGCGGCAAAAGCGTCCACAGTGAGTGAACGATTCACTCAGAATGATGTAGCACAGTACCGCTGTTGACAATGGGCGCTCGGCAAGTGGCATAAGTATGCAGCAGTTAAGGAAATAAAATGAATTTGTTCAAATAATGACTTTATCCACAAAAGCGTTGCTGCTTAATGCAGAACAACCCTGTAGACATTGCAAAGTTGAAACGCCTGTGAAATATACATTGCAGATAATCTGCCATGTTGCCTACACGTCTGTGCACGCGTCACGTGGTACATCGGTTCGCGGTCCAAGCAAACGTTAAAACTTTATTTTAAAATGTCCGTTTTTCATCAGATTTATTTTGATACCCTGTGGAGCACCTCACGAAACCTCCGAAAATATAGACACAGATCTGGCAAACGCTATGGATAGGTAGTTCCTCTGGGGGACATGGCGTGAGGTCTTGCAGTGAATTCATTAAATCATATCGCTCAATGAAGCTGGTTAATTTTGGCACGTTCCTAAATTTTTTGTTCACTTAATATAATTTCCCATACAGTAGAAAAAGATAAGTTTAATGCTTTGGAAATTTCACATTTTCTTATAGCCTTGGGAATATAGCCTTGCTTGCTCAAAGTAAATTGGTATATCGGCTGAAAAGACTCGTTATTTCTTTAAATTATCAGATTTCACAACAGATTTCAACACTTATTTAGTCCAGATGATGTGCGATCCTCAACACCAAAATAATATTTCGATGAGATACTTTAATTAGTCCGTGAGAGTACATCGTGGAAAATCGTGAAATCGCAGGATCCCGAGTTGAAATCCCACTCAGTTGTTGAATTAATACCAGGTGGGGTTGACTCTGCCTGTCATCTTTCCGAGGTCGGCAAAATGAGTGCCAGCATGCTGGAATCCTGTGTCAAGGTGGCAACCTGTCCAGGATTGTGCCCAACAGTCAAGGAGACTGCTTAGGCAGCACCAACACTCTGCACAGGGAATGGTCCCAATGGATGGATGGATCGATGGATGAAATCGCTTCAAGCTCCTAATTTGAAAACGATAGCACTTACAAAAGTGATGTATACAGTGATTCATAGCTCTGATGAACAGGCATTTGATAATATGAGTGAGGAAAGTGGAAAAAAAAAACTTTATCGGAAAGCAATCGTTCTGGCCTGTTCCAAGTCAAGGCATGGTTGAGTAGGCAAAAATCATGGTGGCTTCAGACCCCAGTGAGGTTACCTAGGATACAGCTTAAGACCCCATAAGGAGTGGTGACCAAGGATGCACCTAATAAAGGATATAATTAAATAAGGCCATTAACTATCTTCAAAAGGGGTGTTTAAATTAATCCAAACACCCAATTTTCACTCTTGTACTTCCTTGGAGGTTTCTTAGTAAGAATGTAAAGTTTCAGGCTGCGAGGTTTCATGGTTTTGGAGTTATGGAGAAGACACACTGACACACACTGACATTTATTAGTGTAGATTTATCATGACAAAGCAGTAACTCATGTCCAGTCATTTTCCTCAGTTGAAACAAGCCTGTGCCTCAGTAGTGATGTGTGGTGCATCGAGTACAGCGAGCTGATACACACTAATATATGTGTGTGTGTGTGTGTGTGTGTGTGCGTGCGTGTGCGCACGCGCACAGTATCTGTGTTGTCCTTTGTTGTCACTGGACTACTGCTTGAAACTTTTGTGAAATCGTACCAAAGTTCTGGTCTGCACCTACCTCTCCCATGTGTATGTCTGCAGGAGTTTTTTCTTTTTTTAATATTTTGAATTTTTTATTTTATTTTATTTTATTTAGGTGGAGGCCATTCAGCCCATCATGCCTGCACGAACACCACACTAACCCATCTACACGAGATCAAACTTTTGAAAAAAAATAAAAAATTCTTCAACTTGAATTGCTGATGAAAATGTTATATCACGAATATTAGAAATAAATTTGTACAAAAGAAATGTTTGTATTCTGATTGGTGTAATTCATGACAACACAGCAACTTTCATAGTCATTAACCTTCCTCAAACTTTTGTGAAATCGTACAAAACCTATGGGATGCACCTACCCCTTCTTGTGTATGTCCAAAGGGTATTTTGTTTTGAAAGTTTTGAAAAAAATTTTTTTTTTTTAAAACTTAATTCTTCATCTTCAAATGCTTATAAAATGTAATATCACAAATATTACAAATTAATTTGCAAAGTAAATGTTTGAGTTCTGCTTGGTGTAAATCATGATAAGATCACTGAACTACTCCTTCAAACTTATGTGAAATCTTACCAAACTTCCGGTCTGCACCGACCTCTTGTGTGTATGTCCAAAGGGGGGGGGGTTATTTAATTTTTTTTGAAAAAAAATTATTTAAATTAAAAAAAAAATCTTCAACTTAAATCTTCAAATTAAATTGCTTATAAAAATGTAATATCATTAAGATTACAAATAAATTTGTGAAAATAAATGTTTGTATTCTGATTGTTGTAAATCATGACAACACAGAAATCACATACAGTCATTATCCTCAGTTAAAACAAGCCCATGCTTCTGCAGCGATGCATGGTGAGGCGAGCACAGCGAGCCAATCCACACTACTACAATATATATATATTATGTATATATATATATACATATATATATATGTATATATATTCATGTATATATATGAATATGTATCACTGCACGTGGAGAAATAACATGCATTATAATGCTGCACTGACAAGATAAATTTATGAAAGAATACGACAGGGTAACTGTGTTGTCTGTAAGCTATGGTAACGTATTTTTAAGCAGAAGCTAATTGTGTTGATCAGCAATGAATGAGGCTTGTCTTGTTAGCGGGTCTTGCTAGGCATGGCCATTTAGTGGGTCTGGCCAATTTGGCATTCACACATCAAGTAATGATTGTGAAGCATCTCACCTTAGTTATGCGATTCAGGATTTTCATGAATGGGTTACCACGTCCGCTCTGAAACTTAGAACCATTGCCAGTACAGATAATAAATAATATAAAATAAAGATAATAGATAAGTAGAAGTAGATAATATTAAACAGATCAGGTGGTCATTGAAATAATCACAAGCAATGTAGCAGCAATTCTTGCTGCAAAGCTTTCCACTTATTTCAGTGAACAGGAAGTGTCCTTCTTTTTAGTTAATAAATCAAAGCTCCTGTGCAATCAAGCTTGAGGAGTGTGCTTGTTGATTCTATCCATAGATAGTCGATCAGAAAACTCTAAGCAACTTATCCAACCATCCGTCTGCAGGATATGCTTGCACATCAACCTGGGCAACCGGCTCCGAGTCGATACACACCAAAAAAGTATGGTAAAGATTAGAGGCGAACCTGCAGGTGATTTACTGCAGAGTCCATCTTTACGAGTTGCTTGGATGTCTTCGAGCCATTTGAGGACTCTTCTGTG
>CM068964.1:101520407-101522907 GCA_035128595.1 Eptatretus atami | reverse complement strand
GCTGTGTTTATATCTTGCCAGCTCGGCAATGTAATAAAGAATTAAAAGCAAACATGTTTTTGTTTTTTCTGCAGTGAGGCATGGAACCAAATGAACACACAGAAAAAGAAATAAAACATAATTTTACAAAATAAAATATGAGTCTCCGAACAGCCAATATTAAGCATGATTTGGGTTTTCCCTTGCATTAAAAAAGTAATTCAAGCAATGAGGAAGAGATAAATTTCATGAATCAATACTGCGTGCCAGGCGTTCTGTTGGGCCCTTCACCAGAGATCTCCCTTTTGACCAACAGTTAGAAGCTTATACCGTTACGTTCCAATAACGGTGCAACCAAACTTCTGCAGATATTAAATAACTCCTTATATAGATTCCTTTAGGGTTCCATGCAGCAGGTAGACACAGTTCTAAAAAAAAAATCTTGTAAATTGCCCTTTTCCCATAAGGTGGAATGTGCAGGAACCATCACTATCTGAAGAGAACAGACGAGTTTTTGAGGAGTAAGGAAAACTCAGGAAATAACAGGTTGGATAGTTGCTCTCTCATCCCCGCATTCCACACATATGTAAAAATGCATGGATGACAATCTCATGACACTGCTCACTGTTTTAATTGAAGGATACCAACTCTTAAGGAAATAGAAGTGGCAGGCAACATAAATACAAGAAAGGCTCCATTAGACTCACACTCTATTAACTCAGCAGTGATACAACATCTCATAAACGACCTGCTGCTATAGAATTTCCAGAACATAAAGGATTTTGGAAAAGAGGAGGATGTACAAATTTCGGAGATCATAAGAACCCTCAAAAAGGCACAACCTATGGATACCAAGCTGTCAGAAGTTCCGATGAACTTGGAAGCCGAGCAACAACTGACCTGTTTCAAATCAACAAGGAAGAGCTCGTGGTCATAGCCATTTTACCTGCTTGGCCGAAGCAAGACATTAGTGAGGGAACACCAGGGCGCGATTGCATGTTATGAGCTTTACGGGCATTTTAGAGCAATCAGTCGAAAGGCCGTAATATGGCTCAGGATGTACACTGAGCTTTACATGCTTGGCAGCCTTGGTGGTGTGCGCTTCTGTTGATGCTGTCATTGACGACTCACCATGATAAGTTACGAAACCAGTTCGGCAGATGATGGGGGTGTGTAGGATTGGGATTCTCATGCATGTACGACTTGTAAATATCTGCAACTGTAGAGGAAGGAACCCGGGTGGGTTGAAACAGTAAACCGAGCTTACCTTTGCAGCTTTCTGTTTGCTTTATATGTATAGAAGGCATGAGTGGCAATTGATTAGAAGTGACAGCTGCTGCTGGGGATAATTGATTATGGGAGAGTTGATTGGTTTGTTCCCTCCAATTAAGGGTAAGAGATGTGGTTGGCCTTTGGGTGTAATATATTATATATCTAGGTACAATATAAATGTCAGTGTGTGTAGTCCGTGTCCTCCATAACTCCAAAACAACGAAAACTCGTGGCCCCAAATTTTGCATGCATACTAAGGGAACTCACGGTAGAGCATCGATTAAAATTCAGTGTTTGGGTTAATTTAAAAAACTCCTTTTGAAGATAATTAATGGTCTTATTAAATTATGCTTTATTAATGTGTCATCCTTGGTCGCCCCCGAGTCCCTTGTCAGCTTGCTGGGGTCTGAATTCACCTTTTTTTTTCAGCTTGCTCAAAATGCCTTGAGTTGGAACAGGCCGCAATGGTTTCTTAACAATAAAGTCGAATATATATATTTTTTCCACTTTTCTCACTCATATCATTGCTACGAATAGCTGATACATTGCATGCTCATAACACCCGGAGACGCCAGTGTTCATGGCTTTATTTAATTCTGCAAATGTGATAACCTCTAGAATCCCTTAACCTGAGTCAAATTTCAAAAGTTAAAATTCTTAATTGACCTCGGTTAAGTTCGGATTTTTTAAAAAAGGGAGTTAATTTTGTCCAATTCGGGCATTGTTTGACAATTCTGGGCATCTCGGTGTTTGTGGCTTTATTTAGTTTCCACACATGATGATAACCTCTAACGAATCTTTCACTCTGAGCTGAACTTCTAAGAATTTAAACTTCAGAATAACCTTGGCAAACACTGTTATCATTTGTTCATTGTCTGCGTGAACAAAAAGTGGTTTTCATTTGTCCAATTCACACATCATTCTGACACTCCAGATCGTTTTTTGACACTCGCCAAAGTAGCGCGGTATGTCAAACGACCGTCCGGAAATGACCAGAGAGCATCCGGAGTGTCCAAAAATGTGCGAAATGGTCAAATGACAGCACTTTTTTTAGCAGTCAGAATACTGTTAATGTCAATTCCACATTATAATTTAGAATTTGGTCTCAGGTGAAGAGATTTCTAGAGCTTATCGCAGTATGCGGCCGCTATTGATGTGTACATGCCTGGCGCTCATTGGTGCTGTTCTGTCTGCGCTGTTGCAGATGATTCCGCCCAACCAGCGATGAAGCCGGTCCGGCAGCCTGAGG
>CM068964.1:101502617-101520382 GCA_035128595.1 Eptatretus atami | reverse complement strand
TAATTTTTTTTGAAAAAAAATTATTTAAATTAAAAAAAAAAATCTTCAACTTAAATCTTCAAATTAAATTGCTTATAAAAATGTAATATCATTAAGATTACAAATAAATTTGTGCAAAATAAATGTTTGTATTCTGATTGTTGTAAATCATGACAACACAGAAACTCGCATACAGTCATTATCCTCAGTTAAAACAAGCCCATGCTTCTGCAGCGATGCATGTGGGCGATGCATGTAGGCGCGAGCCATCCACACTACTACAATATATATATATTTATGTATAATATATATATACATATATATATGTATATATATTCATGTATAATAATAGAAATATGTGTAAAACTGCACGTGGAGAATAACATGCATTATAATGCTGCACTGACAAGATAAATTTATGAAAGAATACGACAGGGTACACTGTGTTGTCTGTAAGCTATGGTAACGTATTTTTAAGCAGAAGCTAATTGTGTTGAATCAGCCAATGAATGAGGCTTGTCTTGTTAGCGGGTCTTGCTAGGCATGGCCATTTAGTGGGTCTGGCCAATTTGGCATTCACACATCAAGTAATGATTGTGAAGCATCTCACCTTAGTTATGCGATTCAGGATTTTCATGAATGGGTTACCACGTCCGCTCTGAAAATTAGAACCATTGCCAGAAGTAGATAATATTAAACAGATCAGGTGGTCATTGAAATAATCACAAGCAATGTAGCAGCAATTCTTGCTGCCAAAGCTTTCCACTTATTTCAGTGAACAGGAAGTGTCCTTCTTTTAGTTAATAAATCAAAGCTCCTGTGCAATCAAGCTTGAGGAGTGTGCTTGTTGATTATATCCATAGATAGTCGATCAGAAAACTCTAAGCAACTTATCCCAACCATCCGTCTGCAGGATATGCTTGCACATCAACCTGGGCAACCGGCTCCGAGTCGATACATACCAAAAAAGTATGGTAAAGATTAGAGGCGAACCTGCAGGTGATTTACTGGCAGAGTCCATCTTTACGAGTTGCTTGGATGTCTTCGAGCCATTTGAGGACTCTTCTGTGGATGCCTGCTTTTTTCCTGACTCAGAGGCCTTGCGACGGCGTGCGTGCTTGTTTCCTTTATAGTGAGCCTCAGCTTGACTCTGCAGAAATAAGAATTGTAGAGGTGGTGGGGGAAGGATTGGGGGCAGAGGGAGATGCAGTGAGAAAGACATTCAAAGGATAAATACAAATTCAAAAGAGAGGAATCTGAAGAATTCCTTCAACGTAATGACTGCCTGACTCAATGACTATCTGGATCATCAGCTCGTAACTATCATTGAGGTTTCAACACTGATATTCAAGAACCTCTCCAAATAGCTAGTCCGCAACATTAGTTCTGTCGGAAAATCATACAATGAAGCAGAGAGAGAGAAAGAAAGAGGGAGAGAGGGAGAAAGAAGGAGAAAGAGAGAAGAAAGAGAGAGAAAGGAGGAGAAAGACGAAGAAGGGGAAAGAGAGAGAGAGAGAGAGAGAGAGAGAGAGAGAGAGAGAGAGAGAGAGACCATTGGGAAGAGAGAAGGAGAGTGTAGAAAGAGAGTAGAGAGAAAGAGAGAGAAGAGAAAGAAGACAGAGAGGGAAGAGAGAGAGAGAGAAGACAGAGAGAGAAGAGAGAGAAGGAGAGAGAGACAGAGAGGAGACGAGAGAGAGACAAGGGACAGAGAGAACAGAGAGAGAAGAGAGAAGAGAAACGAGAAAGAGGAGGAGAGAGAGAGAGAGAGAGAGAGAGAGAGAGAGAGAGAGAGAGAGAGAGAGAGAGAGAGAAGAGAGAAGAGAGATTTTGAAAAACCAAAAGTCATGCACAAATTTGTGGCAAAACCTGTATATATATAAACACTAAAATTCACTCCATATACAACTTCCCACATCAGTACATCTATCCACATCAGTAATCTATCCACATCTACATCACACATCAGTACATCAAACAAGAAGACAACCTTCAATGTCATGACATCGCCAGTATGCTTCGACCCACATTATTACATCATTACACATACTTACACAAGTTCATTTAAATCACTGAACCCAGATTTAAAATGATAAATAATTCTGTCTTCCAGCCATAGTACGGATCAGGTTGAATTCATATATTCCATATGTGTACTATGTCATACTTTACGTTTCACATTGATTGATAAAGCGGTTCAAGAGAAAGATTTTTTTTAAAAGAATTTCGTTAAAACCAATATTGCTGCCAGACAATGTGACCTATTCATTATCCATGAACACCCTGGTATCACCAATGCTTGGGGAACATGTAAGTGAAGCTTCCCCTCGATCTGTCAAGCCGATCTGGAGAAGAACATTTTAGAACGTTTATTCTTCAAAAAATCATCGCTGCCAAACCATGTGACCTATGATGTCATAGGTGGAGAACTTTTTGTTCCTCATGGATAGGCGATCATACCTGTAATGTTTCGCCCTGATCTGTTCAGCCGTTACAGAGAAGATTTTTGAAGGTTTCATGTTAAAGCAATATGCCTGCCAAACCACGCGACCGAGGACGTCATCAATTTTTTTGCCAATTGAAATTTAGCCCGAGATGACACTCAAAAATTTTCATACCGATCGGATAAAGCATTTGCCATATGCAATTATGATGTCATAATGAAGCCACATATTACATCACCAAAAAAAATCACACTTGTTTCCCATGGGGAGTACTTCACATGTGGCAAGTTTCAATCTTTTCCATGGAACGGTTTTGGAGATAAAGGTCCAAAGTTTTTCCTGTTTTTTTCTGACATGGCTGCCACACCATGTGACCCATGATGTCATAGTTACCACAAAAATATTCTACATGAGTCGACGCATCTGGGGTGAAAATTTCGTGAAATTTCTATGGTGAAAAACAAAACCATGCGTCCCCGCTTCGATCGGACACCTGACCCACGATGTCCTCTTTATCACATCAAATTCAGAATGGGTGGCCGATCACGTCTTTGGAGTTTCGCGTTGATCGGATAAGGTTTTTGTCCAACATGGGTGCAAGACCATTTGACCTATGATGTCATAGTTATCAATCTTTATTCAAGATGGCGAATCGATCATTTGAGCGCAGTTTCACTGCTTCACCTCACCGAGTTGAATTTTCACGGGGATACCACTTCACCGATGACGTCGTGGTCAAATCACTCTTATTCCCCATGCAGAGTAGTTTCCAAATTCCAAGTTTCAATTTTTTCCATGGTGTGGTTTAGGAGATACTGAGGTCCAAAGTTTTCCCGTTTTTCCAACATGGGTGCCACTCCACATGGACTATGACGTCATAATTATCATTAAAAAAAAAGAATTCTGCACGAGTCGTCGCATCTGTGGTGACAATTTCGTGTCAATTGGATAAGCGGTTGCAGAGAAAACAGAAAATTTGCATGGATGTACGTATGGATGTACGTATGTACATGAAAGCCATGAAAGCCAGAGCCATGAAAAGAGGTGTCACGTGTGAATGTGTAATATTTACACAGAATACCATAAGTTCCCCATAACTCTTGAAACACATGAAGGGTACCCATATCAATGATAAGCATGCCCTAATTCAATACGCAGAAATTCGATTCAAGTATCATTCCGAGCAAAAAAAGTGCACTTCCATTTATACCACGAACGAATCTGGCTTTTGTGGTTTTATATTTGCCAGCTCGGCAATGCTAATAAAGAATTCAAAAGCAAACATGTTTTGTTTTTTCTCAGTGAGGCATGGAAACCCAAAATGAACACAGAAAAAGAAAATGAAAACAAATTTACAAAATAAATATGAGTCTCGAACAACCAATATTAGCATGATTTGGGTTTTCCCTTGCATTACAAAAAGTACATTCAACCAATGAGGAAGAGATAAATTCATGAATCAATGACTGCGTGGCCAGGGCTCTGTGGGCCCTTCACCAGAGATCTCCCTTTTGACCAACAGTTAGAAGCTTATACCGTTACGTTCCAATAACGGTGCAACAAACATTCCTGCAGATAATAAATAACTCCTTATATAGATTCCTTTAGGGTTCCATGCAGCCAGGTAGACACAGTTCTAAAAAAAAAAAATCTTGTAAATTGCCCTTTTCCCCATAAGGTGGAATGTGCAGGAACCATCACTATCTGAAGAGAACAGACGATGTTTTTGAGGAGTAAAGGAAAACTCAGGAAATAACAGGTGGATAGTTGCCTCCTCATCCACCGCATTCCACCACATATGTAAAAATGCATGGATGACAATCCTCATGACACTGCTCACTGTTTTAATTGAAGGAATACCAACTCTTAAGGAAATAGAAGTGGCAGGCAACCATAAATACAAGAAAGGCTCCATTAGATCTCACACTCTATTAACTCCAGCAGTGATACAACATCTCATAAACGACCTGCTGCTATAGATTCCAGAACATAAAGGATTTTGGAAAAGAGGAGGATGTACAAATTTCGGAGCATCATAAGAACCCTCAAAAAGGCACAACCCTATGGATCACCAAGCTGTCAGAAGGTTCCGATGAAACTTGGAAGCCGAGCAACACTGACCTGTTTCAAATCAACAAGGAAGAGCTCCCGTGGTCATAGCCCATTTTACCTGCTTGCCGAAGCAAGACATTAGTGAGGGGACACCAGGGCGCGATTGCAATGTATGAGCTTTACGGGCATTTTAGAGCAATCAGTCGAAAGGCCGTAATATGGCTCAGGATGTACACTGAGCTTTACATGCTTGGCAGCCTTGGTGGTGTGCGCTTCTGTTGATGCTGTCACTGACGACTCACCATGATAAGTTACGAAACCAGTTCGGCAGATGATGGGGGTGTGTAGGATTGGGATTCTCATGCATGTACGACTTGTAAATATCTGCAACTGTAGAGGAAGGAACCCGGGTGGGTTTGAAACAGTAAACCGAGCTTACCTTATGCAGCCTTTCTTGGTTGCTTTATATGTATAGAAGGCATGAGTGGCAATTGATTAGAAAGTGACAGCTGCTGCTGGGGATAATTGATTATGGGAGAGTTGATTGGTTGTTCCCTCCAATTAAGGGTAAGAGATGTGGTTTGGCCTTTGGGGTGTATATATTTTATATCTAGGTACAATAATAAATGTCAGTGTGTGTCAGTACGTGTCCTCCATAACTCCAAAACCAAGAAACCTAGTGGCCCCAAATTTTGCATGCATACTAAGGGAACTCCAAGGTAGAGCATCAATTAAAATTCAGTGTTTGGGTTAATTTTAAAACTCCTTTTGAAGATAATTAATGGTCTTATTAAATTATGCTTTATTAATGTGTCATCCTTGGTCAGCCCCCGAGTCAGCCCTCTGTCAGCTTGCTGGGGTCTGAATTCACCTTTTTTTTTCAGCTTGCTCAACAATGCCTTGAGTTGGAACAGGCCGCAATGGTTTCTTAACAATAAAGTACTGAAATATATATATATTTTCCACTTTTCTCACTCATATCATTGCTACGAATAGCTGGATACATTGCAATGCTCATAAACACCCGGAGACGCCAGTGTTCATGGCTTTATTTAATTTCTGCAAATGTGATAACCTCTAGAATCCCTTAACCTGAGTCAAATTTCAAAAGTTAAAATTCTTAATTGACCTCGGTATCAGTTCGGAATTTTTAAAAAAAGTTAATTTGTCCAATTCGGACATTGTTTGACATTCTGGGCATCTCCGAGTGTTTGTGGCTTTATTTAGTTTCCACACATATGATAACCTCTAGAATCTCTTCACCTGAGCTGAACTTCTGAATTTAAACTTCAGAATAGACCTTGGCAACACTGTTCATTTGTTCATTTGTCCGACTGTGAAAAAAAGTGTTCATTTGTCCAATTCACACATCATTTGACACTCCAGATCGTTTGACACTGCCAAGTCAGCGCGGTCATGTCAAACACCGTCCGGAAATGACCAGAGACATCCGGAGTGTCAAAAATGTGCGAAATGGTCAAATGAACACTTTTTTTTAGCAGTCAGAACTACTGTTAATGTCAATTCCACATTATAAATTTAGAAATTTGGCTCAGGTGAAGAGATTCTAGAGCTTATCGCATATGCGGACCGCTATTGATGTGGTACATGCCTGGGCGCCTCATTGGTGCATGTTTCTGTCTGCGCTGTTGCAGATGATTCGCCAACCAGCGATGAAGCCGGTCCGGCAGCTGAGGGGGTGTGTATCATTGGGATTCTCATGTGTGTACTATTTGTGATATGTCTTTACAGCTGTGGAGGACTCTGGGAAAGGTTTGAAACAGCAAAGGGCTTACCGTGGGCAGCCTTTCATGGTTGCTTTATGTAGCTTCTTCGGCAAGAAGAGCATGGGAGGAGTCTATTACATATATATATATATATATATATATATATATATATATGGATATATATATAGATATATAATAATATATACCATATACACCATATATACCGTATATACAAATACACACCACACCACAACACACACACACACTCGTCCTTGTCACACACCCAACCTGTCCACTAAATTTTGTCCAAATCCTTCCACAACTTTTTGAGATATCCTGTTCACAGACAGACAAACAGACAGGGGTAAAAATAGAACCTCCATCCACATTCAGTGGCAGAGGTAATTTGCATAAAATCAACAGAACATTGATTGAGATGTGATAACTGCAGTGGAACGCAAGGAGAAGTTGACCTTTCAGGAGTTAGCTCCTTCTTTGGAGCTTTTCTGCTCTTTTGCTCCGATGAAGGGTTAACATCTGAAACATCATCCTATCCTTGATTCCCAAGGTGGTTAGCATGCCCCAATCAATATTCTGTTGAGTCCATCAATTGTTCCATCTGCCTGCTACACCCCATTTGTTTGGGTGTGCAGGAGGTGAGAAACTCCAATGTGACAGCCTTCTGCATCTCTAGTTTTATAGCTGAGTATAGTCTGTGTGAGCCAATAATATACCCTCTCCTCCCCCAACTGAACCCACTCCAATCAGTCTCGATTTGGGTTATAGTTGGGTTTTGAGCTATTAGGGTTGGTTAGGTTTGGGTTCGGGTTAATGTTATGGTTAGGGTTAACAGTAACGTTATGGTCAGTGCTATGAGATTGGGGTTAAGGTTTGTATAATGCAGAATATCCGGGGTATAACGTCAATTAGCTTTGACTATAAAAAGACTCGTCAGAAAGAAGTGTTTTATCTGTCAATGCAATGACAATTTCACAGAAGGTACCTGTTCATTTTCACAAGATTCCACTCGATAACCTTGATACACAACATAGCCAAAAAGAAACTGTCAACCCTTACCATTCCAAAGGAACTCCTCCATGCATTGTTGATGGAAATGTCCCCAACATAACCAAGTAATTCTAGTATCAGATGGAGGTTATATACTGACTGTACATGTTATAAGCCTTTTTTGTATCTGCATTGAAGAAGGGAAGTTAATTGCAGGTGGACAAAACCACAGAATTTACCCAGGAATCAATGACCATTGCGTCCTGACTTTATGAAGCATGGCTTTCTCATGGGGTTCAGTAACACAGTGAATGAGTTTTAGTCGAGTCTTTCACTCAACTTGTCTGTCTTGCAAATAAAGGTGGAACTTTTGTGGTGCAAGGTCTGTGATTGGATTATTAGCCAATCATGGAACTGAAATGCACTGAACAATGATTCGTGCCACCTTAAAGTACTAAAGGTTAAGATTTGGCGAAAATGACCCGAAGCCAATGACCCGTCAATTCTACTGTGTAAGGTGCGAGTTGGAATAATATGCGAATTCACATTTTCATTGTACAAGTATGGCTTAAACGAATTTGGTATTCCCACCTGAGCACAAAGCTCATGATGCTGGCATCTCAGATTCAAATCCCACAGACTGTATTGACTTCTTGCATCTCCTGAGATCCTTGTCCTGCATGTTATTTATCCATATAAATACCTTGGTTCAACTTAAAAGTTAAATAAAAAGCTAAGGTATTACAGAGTACTCCACAGTGCACAACGATACAATACATATGTACTGTAGACATTCACTATACACAGGGAGCGCACAAAGTCCCGTTACCCCCATCCTCGCAACTTCAGAAAATGAAAATTTAAACCATCTCAGCACGCTCATTTTGGGAGGTGCATCTGTTTTGAACCTGGCTTCAAGGTCTTTTTGGATTGCACTCATTGCCTTGCCTGTGTGTGGTCTTTCATGAGCCTACATGCTCATTACTAGTCATTCTTCAATTCTGCATTTACTTTGATCCACAATTTTTTTTAAAGGCACAAATTCCTGAAACAAAAAGAATTACAATATTAGAAAAGATATTGTCGTTGGAAAATAACAGGTTGCGAGGACGGGCTAACGGGACTGCGTGCACACCCTACAGTGCAATGTAAAGATGTACATCATATACATATAACGACTTAGGAGGTCCATAGATGTTTGCCTTGACAAGAAACTTCCCAAAAGAAAACTGAAGTCCCGTGTTTCAAAATTGGTTTTGAAATTGGCCAGCCTGCTTGCCGTTATCTCGTTTGCAGAGTGAGCGTGCAATGCGCTCCAATTGAATTTCCTCGCTTCTGGCAAACAAATATTTCATTGTTGTCTCTCTCAGCTCCAAGCCCCAGGGCTAAGGCCTGCCAGAAACAACCATGAAAAAAAATCCCAATGTGATTCATGGAAGGAAAATTGCTTCGAAGCAATCATAATTAATCGAGTTTAAAGTGTTGAGGACTCATGCACACAACAGGAGTGTGAGGTGTTGTTGGGTGTACTGCGACATTGTGTTTTTCTTTATCTCTTTGTATTTGACTTGTTCTGACAGGATCAAGCCAAGCAGTTGGCAGGTCGTCCTGAGCTTGTTTTGTCAAACTAGAAGGGTTTTACTTTGAGTGCTGACCAAAAAACATCAGGCGATCATCATCAAATAGCATTTCAGTGTATGTGTGTTTGTGCGTGTGTGTGGCCTCCTTGGCCAATTTATCCACAAACCACATGTTTGAAAGCATAGGTATATTTATATGACAATGATCTCACAATGTTTCTGAAAAGGAAAATGGTGGACAAAGTCAACTGAAAGAAAAAAACAATTAGGTTACAAATGACCGCCAAAGGTACAAGTCTGAAGACGACGATGGTTCACGAGCGGTATTTGACGATGTAGATTGTTTCAGAGTCAAGATGAGACATGTGATAATGTTTGACCAAGTTATAAAATGATCAACATGATGTGGTACAAAGTGACAGGTTATTAGCTGCAAAATGTCGAAAACCGGTTTTCGTTCAACAACTTTAAATTTGACCTTGCATAACCTTTAAATGTCACAAAACAATGTTGTGGACATTAAATAAGGAAACAGGATACGTGCTATAAGCTTATTGGAGTTAGTTTGAAGAAGGTCGAAAACCGGTTCGATTCCCAAATTTGAAATTTGGCCTTTGTGAACTTTAAAGGTAAAAGTAAAGGATTATGACCTTTGTGCAAAATTCCTCTGGAACATTCCAGGAACAATATAACGTCATAGGCTATATGGCATTTTGCACTCCTCGATTATCCATACTTTGATGAAAATCGCGTAAAAACAAACTTGAAGGGGGCGCCACGGGCAAGGTGTTCGAGATAGAGCAAAATGGTTTCAAGACTTAGGTGGGGAATGACCTCAAGATTATGCATAAAAATATTGTCATCCTAGCTCTCAAAGTTTGGGCGGTCGTATGATTTTATGTCAAAATTCGAAATTTCTAAGTTCGTGACTTGTGACCTTGACTTGGGACGAAAATGAAAAATCGAGCTCCATGGGGCTATGCAGGTGCCATTGGGCTAACCAAATTCCGAAAACCCCTGCCAGATTCGACAAACCCTCGAAGAAGATGGATTTTTATGTCAAAATTCGCAATTTTCTAAGTTGTGATCTTGTGCTTGACCTTGGGAGAAAATGAAAAATCGAGCTCCATGGGGCTATGCAGGTGCCATTGGGCTAACCAAATACTGAAACCCTGCCAGATTCGACAAACCCCTCGGAGAAGATACAAATTGAAATGGCTACCCCCTAAAAACACAATTCGCAATTTTAAGTTCGTGACTTGTGAACGAAAATGAAAAATCGAGCTCCGTGGGGCTATGCGGTGCAATTGGGCTAACCAAATACCGAACCCCTGTCAGATTCGACAACCCTAGGAGAAGTGTAAATTGAAATCGGCTCCCCCTAAAACACAATGTTTTTGGCGTGGCTCGCCCATAATGGGCGCACCACGCATCTCTAGGAAACAAACAATAGATCATGATATAAACCTCCCAAAATTTTATCAGGATCGGATCAAACCCACGGAGCTATGCTCGGGACAGACAGACAGACAGACAGATACAGACAGACATACACAGACAGACAGACAGACAGCAGACAGAAGACAGACACCAACTAGAATATAGTGGTCACTTATTTTTTTCGTGAAAATATTTTTTCGTGAACCAAAATGACCTTCGCCTCCATTCCAACCTAACACATCGTGACAGGTCACAGGTATTTTGCCAATCATATATTTTATTCTGAGCAGGTGTACGCCCTCTTAAACTCACAATGTGTGCTCGGAGCTGCATATTCCCAGACTGTCATCAGATCGCCGATGCATGTACAGTGTACACCTCATTTTCCATGAAAGTCTTCCAAAATCAAAGAATAACTTCCGATAAGTATAGGATGCTATGAAAAGTGTCAGAAACGCACAATTCCAATCATCCTGGCCACTGACGTAGCTGTCACATTTCAGTTCCCACATACCGGTGTCACAGTTCAGATGTGTATCCCCTCATCTCATTACAGGACTGAGTAATATACATGAATGTCGAAACATTGTAGCTGACAAAGTTCCTTATTCAATCGAGATTTTATATTTGGACAGGAGCTGAATGTTCCAAAATGAACAACTGGATGTTCTTTCCTGGAAAGGATTGCTTTGTATAGCACTGCACAAATCTTTCACCACATCCCTGGAAAATCTTGTCCCACACTCCAGCTCGGTATGCTCTTAAAACAATGCTCATTGGGGAAAAGATGTATAGATCACACAACATAGAAACAATTAATGTTGGAATCATATCAACAATATCATCAATCGAGTGTGAATTGTATCCTTGTAGTTTGAAGTGTCTGAGCTCATCATCCAGTTTGAATGGCTAAGGAAGTTGATGAATGATGATATCTCAATACTTTACTTTACAAATCCGAGAGTTTACAAAGTCCTTGTGACATCTCATCAAATAGTTTTGCATAATTTTTTTGTCTCATGCTTCCACCCCCCCCCCCCCCAATCCTTCACACCCACTGGTATTTACCATCTAATGGTGTCTCATCCCAATTCCTGAGCCTTTCCATCCTGCTGATTCCATATCGTTTTCCCTTTTTCCGCACTCATTTACTGTCGTGTGTTCTGATAATATTAATCATCCTGTTCTCCTCTGTCAGTTGTTGACTTGATGCCGTTTATTCTTTTATTGAGCCTCAACTTCTGTAACGAGAGAGAGTGGGGTAGAGGGGAGAGTGGGAGAGGGAGAGAGGGAGAGGAGGGAGAGAGGGAGAGGGAGAGAGGGAGCAAGAGAGAGAGAGAGAGAGAGAGGGAGAGAGGAGAGAGGGAAGAGGGAGAGAGAAGAGGGAGAGGGAAAGAGGGAAGAGGGAGGAGAGAGAGAGAGAGAGAGAGAGAGAGAGAGAGAGAGGAGAGAGAGAGATGAGAGAGAGAGAGGAGAGAGAGAGAGGAGAGAGGAGAGAGAGAGAGAGAAGAGAGAATTGTGTTCTTTTAAAAATACTTTTGAATGCTTTGTATAAATTGTGCTGAAACCTTGACAAAATCAACTCATAAACGTTGATGAGATCTTCATTATATTTCTCGTAGATCTCATGAGACATCACAGGGCTTTTGCAAGGGAAATCTGGATTGTAATAGAGGAAGCATAATAATATACCACGCAGCCTTTTGTTACCTTCACCACTGAAGGTGGACAGAGGTTATGTATTCACCCTTGTTCGTTTGGCTGTTTGTTTGCCTTTGAAAAGGATATCTCAAAAAGTTTTGGACTAATTCTGACAAAACTTGGTGGACAGGTTGGGTTTGTGACGAGGAAGAATCGATTTGATTTTGGTGATGATCCGGATCCGGATACTAGAATTTTAAAAGTGATTTTTCACCATTGAGAGTTGGGGCCAAAAACGATATACAGTATAGCACGATATATCAACAAGTTATGAATGGATGATGACAAAACTTTGTGGATGAGTTGGTTAGGTGACAAGAACAAGCCGATTAGATTTTGGTTCAGATCCTGAACAAGATCCGGCCTATCAGTGGGATACAAAACGTAAACTGTTCAGTCTGGCAGAGTCATGTGCTCTACCAAATGTCGTTCTAATTTTCCTTATACTTCCTTGTTGAAGATAAGACCACAAGATATTATAAATGATATTAGGAAAGCTATTATTAAGACAAAAATCAGTTTGTAGATGTATGTGCATGTGATACATTTGCAAACTTAAAGAATAACATGCTCTCAAGTACATTAGAGATCTCCCTTTATCTTCATGTTGACCTATATTAACATAAACTCTTATTGACAGAAAAAAAAACAACTTCGTTAATGCGACATAAATCTCCCTCTTCCACTTTCCTATGTGTAAACAAACTGATGGATTATGAACTGAGCTCAATGCAGGTTAATAAAATTTTTAGGTTCAGAATCAATCATTTTGACAAGTCAAGTCCCCACTCATTTTAATTAGATGCACTCATTAAGAGCAACAAACAATGAAGGAAGCAATACGTCTTCCCTATGTGTTACTGAAAAGCACTCACATGACTAATAGAAAACAAAACAGCACAAGCCTCATGAAAATGTGGCATGGAAGAGAGAGGGGAGAGAAAGGTGTCCTTTATGTTTCTGTTTATACATTAAAAAAAAGAAAAGGAAGAAAGATATAAAGGACAGCAATGAAGGAAAATGATAGGGAGCTCAGTAAAGAAGGTGCTTTATTATTTCTGTTTTGAAAGACATGAGAGTAGATTGGTTGTAAAGTAACAAACACATTGAGTCTCGGAAAGAGTCAATGAATTCCCTTCACTTTACCTGAGTATTACTATGGTGCAAGGCAGGCCTCAGGCATGGTCTTACGACACACTGCTGAGAATAAGACGAATAACCTCTGAAGGCTAAATGTTCAGATATAATTCTCAAAAGTTAGTGACAGCCAGAGAAGTGAAAGATTTTATGGCAGCATGCAACAATGGGGCTATCAGGATAGCATAGAGGTGTGTCTACTCGTCTCTGAACTGTCTTTCCTGTGTTTGAATCCTGACTCAACCAAAAACTGTCATCCTGGAGTTTTGCAGGTAGGGTGAGGCATCAATATGTGTATGCCATCCCTTGGATGGATGCTAAACTGGGTGTCCCATCTGTTAGCATCAGTTGGTGGATGTTAAACATCCACAGTGTCCTTGGCGAAGAGACACAATTAAGCTATCGCCGGCACCGTGGACAAATTACAAATTCCTGCACAATCGGCTGAGTATCCAGCATCAGAGTGGCGACCTGTCCAGGATTGTAACAATAGCCAAGAAACTTCTTCAGCAGAATGCACGCTGCTCTATGTAGGAACACGGTCCATGATGTGCCCATCTTCAAAATCTATGTGATTCCTTACAAATGAGTGCAAAGCCTGGCCCTAGAGAGCTCTCTGGAAAGATGCAGGGCTCGTCTCAAAATAGATGACTCGCCATTTTAAAATGGCTTGCTTATCCTCCGTGGGGAATCCATGACATAAAAATGACTCCCAGTGGAACGTGCAATGGATAACTGTACCATGTGCCAGCTGCACACTGTTGGCACATCTGCTAACAGTTTATCATTGATGTCTGTGTGATGCCATGGAAAGTTCTGCTTGGGTTGGGAATTTATTTATTTTTTTTACCTTCAAATGATTGCATGAAAGACTTGGAAATCTTAGCATCTGTGATTGGATGGTGTGATGTAACTTTGATGATCAAATCGATATACAAGCCTCTGGCTAAGCAATATGTTACAATTTTGCACGAATATTTATTACAAGCAAATGGATTTTTGAATTGATGTTGATGGCCACACATTCTCTGGATTGACTCGCAATACACTGACATCATTGGCAATTGCAGGTGACAGCTATGGCATGGTTAATAAAGAGAAACAAGGTGAAAAACAAGTACCAAAAGGAACAAACAAATCTAAGAAATTATTATAAGAATGAATGCTGTTTCCTCCCAACATTTAAAGAAGGCCTGAGTGCCAACATTACAAAAAAATTGATCAAGGAGCCCCTAAAACCATTTCATTCATTCTTGTTTCCTTCACATAACATGTAATATATATCTGCTTTCGTAAACTATCTATATCAATTAACAAATAATCAAGGCAGCACCATGTGCCTATCTATGATCTTGTCGAATAGCTATAAGCATCAAAGAAAATATGTGTGGTGTGTGTGTGTGTGTGTGTGTGTGTGTGTGTGTGTGTGTGTGTGTGTGTGTGTGTAATATATGTGTGCATAAAGTCATTGGGCAACTTTGAACTTTTAATGTACACATGATTGAAACAAAATACAAGTGGTGCATGAAAGCATAATTCACAGTATTTACTCAGTACAGTTGAAATTTTAGGTTTTAACATAACCGCCATCTTTCATAATACATCATTCAATCCGATTTTGCAACTTGTTGAAAACATTCTGCAGTTGCTGCTGAGAAATTTCATTAACTGATTGTAATCGTAGCTTTAAGTTCATCCAAGGAATGTGGTTTTGATGATTTTAACAACAGCTTTACATATCCCCATAAAATGTGGTCCAATGAGGACAGGTCAGGCGATATATTTTTTTTGTGAAAGATTTTGCTGGTACAAGGTGATATGTGAAAGATTTATTTGTTGTAGTTCAGGAACCAAATGCAGTAATTGTGGTGGTTGACTTTACCACTGATGTCGAAGTTGCCACCTCAGAAAATGTCGACTCTCCAAAAAACTCAGGGGAACTGTGGATTCAATAACAGCAATAACAACACTAATAACAATATTAATCTTTACAAAACTTGATTAATTATGCTTTCATGTACCATTTGCAGTTTGTTTCTGTTATAAAAGATCAAAGTTGCACGACTTTATGGGCACCCTGTCGAGTCCATATAAAACTCTTCCCAACCACTCACTCACTGATTGGCTCACTCTCTCACTGATATAATCATTTAATACTTTATAGGTGGACTGGAAAGCTGACATTTTGCATACTGATGTAACTCAAAGCTGCAATTTCAGAAAAGAAAATCAAAGAACTGTTCATTAGTGCCCAGAAATGTAAACAAAAGTCAACCGGTGGAGCTTCGGTCCTGCTCACGGAGGGTCATGTGATCAAATAAAATAATCTACCTGCATTGGAATACCATGATGATAACTCAAATTGGCTCTGCTCTTCACGACATGCAAATTGGGAACCGTTATCAGAATATCACAATCACTGTTTGTTTTCAACGTTGGTTGATAGGTTCCACCGTTCAACATTTGTCTTCAACTTAGAATCATAAACTATACCTCTCAGCATTGCCAAGCAACCCATAACAATGGAAACAATAGCATTATTTTATAACAAATGAAACAATCTTATTAATTTATGACATATGAAACAATGGTATGGTTTTATAACATATGAAACAATAGGATTATTTTATAACATATGAAACAATGGAATTATTTTATAACATATTGTTACGGCTGTGGAAATTCGCAGAGCACCATATAGGTCCTTAGATCAGTTATGCCGATAAGTCTGTGTTCAGATAGATTTCCCCACCGTTGTCTAAAGGGAATTATTCGTGTCACTCGGGCTGTGATCTTTGAGTTAGCCGTTTTCCTTTTACTATCGTTATTTTTGACCAACCACAACGCCAACCACCAACCACCCTCTCCGCAACGCCAACCACCAACCACACTTCTCCACCACGCCGCCCAGCAACCACCTTCTCCACCAGCCAACCACCAACCACCTTCTCCACCACGCCACCACCAACACCTTCTCACCCCCAACCCCAACCACCTTCTCCACCACGCCAACCACCAACCACCTTCTCCACTACGCCAACCACCAACCACCCTCTCCACAACCGCCTTCACAACAACGACATCTCACCATCTCCTAAACCACATCCCCCCGATAAATCAACATGAACAACGTCGCCTCACCGTCATCTCCGAAGCGACGCCATATTTGCGCCAGCCACGGCGAGTCCGCATCGAACTGCATCACTGCAGGCACACGGCGGGGTTGCTCGCCGCGCAAGTCGGTGATCTCGAGCACGTCCCTCACCGCGCAAGCCGGTGATCTCGCGCACGTCCACTCTGTACAAGCTTCGTCCGAGATTCGGATCAGAGAGCGAGAGGGGAGAGCCAGCGTGGGGGGGATCAGAGATCAGAGGTGAGAGTGCGAAGGCCAAACCTCGTCTCTCGGGCCCTATATAAGAGCGAGCGAACGCCAAGCGCAGCGAGCGGTGGAGTGTCGTTCGGGTTCGGAGCACCTGGAGCCTGGAGCCTGAAGCCTGCAGTCGGTGGAGAAGCTGAGGAGAGCAGACGAGACGCGAGCACGACCAAGCCTGCTCTGCCACGCGGAGCTGCTGTTCGTGTGCGAGCCGGAGAGAGCTCCCAACCAGCTCCGAATGGTCTGAGGTGATCGGCTTCGGAACGGTCCGAGCATCGCTGAGGGACGAACGGGTTCTTAAAGAGAGCATAAACTCAAAAAGAGCGAAGACCCGTTCGTTCCTCTCAGCATTGGCGGCTGGGCCCGAATCACCAGGCCGCGGCCGAGCCGCGGTTACGCTAGCTGCCGTGGGGACGAACGTCGTGGGTCGCCCCAGCGAGGAAGGTAACCTTCCGGCCTTGCGGAGCCTCTGCGGTCTACACGGCTCCGTGCAATAAAGACCCAAAGAGGTCCAGTCTACCCCTCGTCTGTCCTGGGGTTTTCCTTGCTTTTCTTTGTATGAAAGTTGTGTCGCCGAGTCCGTCAAGTAAAACTGTATAAGTGACTGTACATAATAGATAGACGGTATTAGCTCTTTCCTTTGCATTGTGTTTGGCGTATAATTGCATGCGTGCTTCCCCCATCATTGCCTGACTGCATACGTGTGTGAATAATGTGCTTGTTTGAATGTTGACCTGTTCGTCGCGTCATTTCCCTCCATTGAACTGCCGTATTGTATTTCGGAATAATAGCGGGCTTTTTAATAGCCGATAATAGAATCGGTCCAGCGAGCCTCGCGATAATACCCCGCTCGGTTATCCCAAAACGGAGCGAGCTGCTTAAGCGGCCGTTCCAAGCAGGCCTCGCTGAGGTACAATCTCTCGGTAATCTACCGCGCGAATAATTAGGTAAATCGATTATTTGGCGATCGGACCCTGTAGCGCGCGAGTAGAGTGCGGACAGGTTGTGTGTGCTTGGAGCACACCCGTGACTGGTTTTCGGCGTTGTTCCGGAAAGTCGCGACTGGATTGCTCGTCCGGTGGCTTACGCCGCGATTCGGCTAAAAGCGGCTGTCCGCACGCCGGCGGGCGAGAATTCGTAACAATATGAAACAATGGAATTATTTTATAACATATGAAACAGTATTCTTTTATAACATATGAAACAACAGTTTTATTTTATAACATGAAACAACAGTATTATTTTATAACATATGAAACAAGAGCATTAATTGATAACATATGAAACATTAGTATTATTTTATAACATTTGATGTAATAGTATTATT
>CM068964.1:101487861-101500971 GCA_035128595.1 Eptatretus atami | reverse complement strand
ACTAATGACACTCACTGGTAAACTTCTGAAAGGTAGATGAAGATCCTTTCAGCCATCTCTGTGAAAAATGGGACCAGAAACACAGACAAACGACTCTCTTGTAGTATAAGTGTGTTAAGATGCAACTTCCAGCTTAACACAGCTGGAGGCGACCATCCCATCTGTGTGACAATTAATCCCATCAAGTGTTGTCTATAATGTAGTGTCAGCTAGTACTGCACTGCTACACACAGTATCATTGAGCCTACATAGGTTTAAAAATCTTGTCCTGTTCCCCATGACTCCTCTGCCTGCCAATATCCAACTTTTGGAGCGAATCCATTACACATTGTGAGGCCATGATCTAGAAACATGGCTGTGGATTGATTCCCTTCCTCAGGAGGAGGAGGTAGGGGTGGTATTGCCACAATGGCTTAAAAAGCACATCAAATTCAGTAAGCTGTACAAGAATTATCATAAATACCATATAGTACGCCAACATTTTTGGAGCAAACAGGAAAGAGCAAACTTAATTTTATGTGACATTTCATATACTCCATATGTACTGAAGTGGGGAGTGGGGATGAGAAAGGAAAAATTAGTTGGCAGGAAGAGAAGGAATATATAATGAAATTGAAAAAAGGGTCAGAAGAGGTCAATAATTATACTATTCTTACAAGATAATTAATTTAGATTACCTCCTAAAACTGACCATTGCATTATTAAATCCGTTCATTTAGTCTGGTCATTTAGTCTGGTGGTTTTCACTATGGAATATTTAAAATGAAACAAAGAGAAAATGTAACCGATAAAGAGCGTCAAGATGACTCTTGTACGAGGAGGTGGTTTTGAAATATGAGGGGTTCAAAAGAGGTCAGCACTTCGGTGAGATAAAGTGGTTTCATGGAATGTACTTCCTTGAGTTTAAGTACAGATGCAAGTGATGGATTTTTAGGCTCTGTATGAGTTGAAACAGTACAGAGTTTATAATCAGACGGATTAAGTTGTCACAGAGTTGTTGCAAGTCCTTTTCTTTATCTCACTAAGAACTATTGTTGAACAAAGATTTTTTTTGTGTAGAGGCAGAAGGTAAAATCTGCTATGTGAAGTGGAATTATCAGAACAGTAAAATAATTGGCAAACAAGTTGAACCAATTTTAAGGAAAGGGTTAATAAACCAGCTTCAGCAACACAATCACCATGAAGGACAAAGCGGAGTCTTTTCTCTTCAAATATGTCTGTTTATACTTTGAGCAATTCTCGTGCATATCATAGAGATCTATGCATCATCAACAAAAATTGAAAGCATTTGGACCTGGAAGAATAAAAAGACATTTCTATTGTCGTGCAATAAACACTGTAAAAACATCTTTTTAACCTCTGCCACCGAAGGTGGACGGAGGTTATATTTTCACCCCTGTCTGTCTGTTTGGCTGTCTGAACAAGATATTTTTCTGAACAGGATATAATGTGTTTTGTCATTTAATTTGGTGTCCTGGTATAGCCTACTGTAAATGTGTGGAATAAGTCAAGTCTGAGAAAGGTCATAACACTGGCATTTAAAGTAGGTGGGCCTTCAACCAGCATGGGATCTCTGTATTTGTGAGCATTTAAAAGGTAGATGATGCATGTTGGTACCGATGAAAGCCACTTCTTGTGCGGACTTTTTTGAAAAACTGCCATCAGGGAGACGCTTTCATGCTAGGCCGATGAAGAAGAACATTTTCAAAAAGTTATTTGTACCATGTGCAATTAAAGTGTTAAATTCAAATTCTTATCCATTTTGCTGTTTCGTCAATCTTCCATATTTTTTTGCCCTGTTTCCTTGTTCCTTTTTTATGTTTATTTTTTTTCATGATGTTTGAACTTATGGTGTCATCAAAGAGGAATATCATTGGATACAGGATTGTAAAGATTTAAAAATATATTATTATTATTATTATATCTCAAAAATGGTGGACTGATTTAGACAAAACTTGGTAGACAGGTTGGGTGTGTGACAAGGAAAAATCAAATCGATTTTGGTGAAGATCTGATTCCAGATCCAGATACGAGTATTTTTCAATTTTTTTTTTACATGATTCTTCACCATTGAGAGATAAGGCCAAAATCGATATATAACAAGATTTTTCAAAAACTTGTGCCTGAGTTATAACACAACTTGGTGGATGAATTGGGTAAGTGACAAGAACCAGCTGATTCCATCTTGCTTCAGGTACATATCCAGAACCAGCCTGTCAGTGGGATACAAAATGTCAATTGTTCAGCCTGGTGTAGGTATGCGCTCTACCGAGTGCCGTTCTAGTTCTCACTGCATCACCACACTATCTTGTGACTCATGACATCACAATACCATAACATTGCTGTCTGACAATGCTCCCTTGCCCGGTGTCACAAAATATTTCACCAAATTATTTGGGGATTCTCATTTCAATGTTGTCACTGTTGTTGTAAAACCTGTGCAAGTTGTGCCACTCATCTCTAAAAACTTAATCATGTATGCTGCTCACGCAGTTGTAATGAAAATAACTTTACCACAACCCCAATTTTATATAATAACATAATAATAATAATACTGTAATACGAGTTCCATTACAAGGAACTTCAACACAAGAGGAGGTAACGAGGCCCACCAAAGAACCGAGCCTGCATAGTGGTTGTTTCTCTGTGCTTGATCCTTTTTAAATGGTGAGCGTCAAGCAAGGAAGTAGCACAGACCATCTTTAAGTGTTTTGCATGACTTAGCCGGGGTTCGAGCCTCCGACCTCACGGACTCAGAACAGACACTCTAACCATTACAGACCAAGTTTAGTTACACAGCTTTATATTTTATGTGCAGCTTTCCTGCAAAGAGCTGAATCCACATGTTATCTTTTGCAGTTAGACTCACAGCATGTAGGCAGCCATATTGTTTGTCTGTTGACATTTCTTTGATCTTCATTCCAGTTTGACTGTGACACGTCTCCATAGCTTGGATGGCATTTCAATATTGCACTGTAACGAGTCATACCCTCCTATCCCAGACCTATATCAAGATTTCCTGTGTATATAATAATGAAACACTTCCTGCTTCCCTTCTACTGCTGAACTCATGTCTGACGCAGAAGAAATAATAACCAGCTGTGACAGACTGCCCGTAAGAGTTCTGATTTAAGTGTCAACCTTTCGATTCTTGCTCGGCACAGCAATCTGCAACAGTCACTCTCTTTAAGGAGGCAAATGTGACCTTCCACATGACCTCCATTTGATACAGAGACATCAGCAACCCCTGTAGTCTTTAAGGTAATTTAAGAGAGGCCAATCAATTAATGGACATGCGAATCTCTGATGGACATGTGAATGCAAGTGTGGCTTGGAGTGCATTTTAGAGTGCAGTTTTCTCAATGTGCTTCTGAGCATTAGCAGCAATTCCATGTGACAACATTAGAATTTGAAGAGATGTGGATGTAAATCCACCTCAACTGCATGTTAGAGCCCAAGGAATCCTGGGTGGTGTTTATGATGCACTTGGGGATTGAGTTGCTGCATCCAAACATTGAACATTTCCAATGTTTAACATGTTTTAACATTCTTCTTCTTGTTGAATTCCAATTATAAAAGCCTTGTGAAAAGCTTTCAATGCATAACTAGGATGATGACAAGTAAACTCAAAATATAGCTTTTTCTGCCATTTTTATCTTCTCAACAAGAAGTCCTCGAACCACTTGTTTATTATGGCCTGCCTAAAATTATCTGTTTTTCAAAATGTTGACTTAATAGACTATAAACACATGGATTATAAAAGGAGGTAAATTGAGTACACAATTTAATGATCTACAGTATGTGAGTACACAGTTCAATTAAAAAGCAATGAATATAATATTTTTATGATACAAAAGAAAGCTTTTGCGTGGAACCCAAACAATTATTATTATAACAACATGAACCACAAGAGCTACAAACGTCAAAATTAGACCATTAAGGCTTCTGGAAACACAAAATTGGGAGTGCCATGACATCATGCCGTTGTCATAGTTACATATCAAACATCATCATGTGCACTGGTTCATTGTACCGTTCAGCAATGGCAGTCGTGTTGGCGGGACATCAAAATACAAAACAATGAAGTAAACTGTCACTCGACTAATTACAGTGACTGCCACATGCTACTGTGTTCTATGTTTTCCAAGATGTAACTAAGAGTGGAGAAGTTGTGATAAAAAACCCTTTTTGACCTGCACTTCTTGGTGACATTGCATGAAACAGGAAATGTTGCCAAAGCAAAAACAGCTTCATTTATTTTTTTTTTTTTACAATAATCACTCTGTAACCAAACAAAGTAAAGAACCTGTTGTCATCTCTGATGACACCAGGAATTGGCAAACTTGGCAATTTTCTGGACCATATTTTGTGTCGTTATGGTTGGAGAGTTTGCGCTTGAGTCTGGGAGATCAGAGGTTTGAACCTCAGCCAAGTCATACCAAAGACTTTAAAAATGGTACATGCTGCTTTCTTGCTTGATGCTTAGCATTTAGAAAGGATAAAGCACGGACAAACAACATAGGTTGGTAATAATACCACAGGCTTGATGGGCCCAATGGTTTCCTCCTGTGTTAGTTCATTGTAAGAGAACATTTATTATCATTTCCATCACTGAAGGTGAACAGAGGTTATGTTTTCACCCGTTTGTTACTATCGAAATTGAAGATTCACAAGTATCATATATTGGTTGGTCTGGTCTGTTATTCTGGCTGTCTGTTTGTCAGTCGCCTGCAGGTCGCATCTATACTCCGATTTTCATGAAACTTCACCATCTGGTAGAGGTCGTGACAAGCTGTAAGCATATTGTTTCTGAGGTCAGTAGGTCAAAGATCAAGGACATATAAATCGTCAATTTAAATCTGATTATCTTGATGTATACATTTGATTTTTCAAATTTTTTTTATTTATTTATATTTTCATTTACGGATGATTTCCGACAGTTCTGTGATTTTTTTCCTGCAATATCAGCTTTGATTTCCATCGGCATGAAAGATTACTGTGCTTCCCCATTGTCTCGAATCACTCACCTGCATTTAATTTTTCATTTATATACATATTTATTTTATTTTGACAAGCCATTTTCCAATTCTTTGAATGTTTCAACCGGTCGAGTGTGACGCTCACCGCTAGATCGAATAGGATGTTGGTGAAAAGGGAAACCACATCGAAAGATGGGATCGTCTCATCATCTTGAATTCTAACCTCCCTTATCCTTTGGACAAATTCACTGCTATTCTTCATCATTTTATCAGTCTTTCCTACAAGTCTGCCAATGATTCGTGCTAGAAAGCCTGACAATCAGTAAGATGGTGCATTGACGAAGGACATGATGGGTCTCTCAGAGGGACATTGTCTTTGTGTAACTTGGGAAGACCATACAGTCTGGGTTCTGAACCATTGCTGCAGGAAAGCCAATTGTAGTCCTGGTTGCCCAGCCTACCTGCTCGTTTGAGCATGGACAACACTCGTACAACCAACACCTCATCATGCCCAACATGGACACGAAACCAGCCGTGTTCGTGCCCCGGAAACACAAAATCAACAAGCGCACACACGTGCTCACTCACACACATACAACACCAGATCACGTGTATGAAAAGAGCAGAGTACCCCATCAATGATGTGATTTGATATATATTTTGCTTTTGCAAAATAAAAAATAAAAAGGCACTCCTCCATTTGACCTCAAGTACCAGGACGTGTCCGGAGATGAGCGGTCATATCGAAATAAAAACCGGACACGTGCCGAGGCTCGGAGTCTATTGTGCCTGAGGAAGCCGGCTGTAAAGCTGGTGAAACGTCACCTGAGACCGAGTCTGCTCTTGCTTTTTTGCTCAAATTAGAGGAGTTGATCTAGTTTTTTACTTTTGGTTGGAAACACTTTCTTCTAGCTTAAAATGTCCCAACTGCCCCAATCTTACACAAACTATATATACTGTACAACCCAAAAACTTTGAGTAGCTTTCACCTTTGTTTTGGAGGGATTTCAATAAACAAATTATCAAGACAACATTGCATTATAGACGTTTCAGGGAGATGTGCATAAACATTGGTCTTTATAAACAGCTGCCAATCGTCATGTGATGGGTGGAAAAAAAAATTTGGCTCTGTAATTTAGAAAACATGCCAATATGGCAAACGGCTTCGAAATCGGGTGTTATCAAATATATTTTGCTTTGAAACTCACAAAGAGAAACCTTATGACCTTTGTAAATAACCTACTTGTAGCAACTGCCGACCATTCATCCCGATCAGGACACAAACTGTACCGCTATCGAGTGTAGGGTGCTCGGCAAGTGGCTTAAGCACTCAAGCAAGCACTCCAATGAAATGGTTGATAAGGAACGGCTGGCTTGGCTGTCGCTGCATACCATATAGGATCCCTTTAACTTTAAAGCCGTTCTCCACCTCGCCTGCAGCAGTTAAAGAAATTAAATGAATTCATTCAAACAATGACTTTATCCACAAAAGAGTTTCTGTTTAACGTAGAACAACCCTGGAGACATCGCAAAGTTTCATCGCCCATGAAATAAACATTGCAGATAATCCGCCATGTTGCCTGCTCGTCTGAGCACACATCACGTGGTAAATCAGTTCGCGGTCCACGCAAACGTTATACCTTTATTTGGAAACGTCTGTTTTTCACCAGATTTGCTTTGATTCCTTGGAGAGCACTTCATGAAACCTCCAAAAATATAGACATGGATCTGGCAGATGCTATGGATAGGTAGTTCCTCTGGGGGAAAGGGAATGAGGTCTTGTAGTGAATGCATTAAATGAAGCTCAATGAAGGTGGTAAATTTTGCAACGTTCCTAACTCTTTTGTTCACTCAATATAATTCTCCAAACAGTAGAAAAAGATAAGTTTAATGCTTTGGGAATTTCACATTTTATTGTGTACATAGCCTTGCTTGCTAAGCCTTGCTTTGGGAACATAGCCACATATAACAAACATATTACTATGTTTGGGAACATAGCCTTGCTTGCTTAAAGTAAATAGTTATATTGGCTTAGTATAAATACTCGTTTATTTCTTTAAATTATCGGATTTCACTCCAGATCGACACTTATTTAGTTTGGACGATATCCGATCCTCAAAACCAAAAGAATGTTTCGATGATATATACTGTGAGAGTAGATCATGGGAAATTGCATCATATAATGCATGAAATTGCTCCAGGCTCCTAATTTGAAAACTATAGCACTTACAAAAAGCGATGTATGCAGCGATTCATAACTATTATGAACAGGCATTCGATAATATGAGTAAGGAAAATGAAAAAAAAAACTTTATTATTAAGAAATCGGTGCGACCTGCTCCTAGTTAAGGCATGGTTGAGCAGGCCAAAAAACAAATGGTGGCTTCACACCCCAGTGAGGTAACCAAGGAAACGCCCCAAGACCCCAGAGAGCGAGGTGGCCGAGGATGGCGCCTGATAAAGGATATCATAAAATAAGGCTGTTAATTATCTTCAAAAGGGGTGTTTTAATTAACCAAACACCCAATTTTCAGTCATGTACTTCCTTGGAGTTTTCTTCGTCGGCATGTAAAGTTTTAGGCTGATAGGTTTCATGGTTTTGGAGTTATGGAGGAGACACGGTGACACACACTGCACACACACATTTATTGGTATAGATATATGTAAATGATACATCAAAAAGTTATGGACGGGTTCGGTCGAAATTTGTTGGACAGGTTGGGTGTTTGACAAGGATGAATTGTTTCGATTTTGGTGAAGATCCGGAGCTGGACAACAGAATTTTCAAAGTGATTATTCACAATTGAGAGGTAGGACCAAAAATGTTATGTTTCGCATGATATTTCAAAAAGTTGTGATTAGATTTTGGTTTAGGCCTAGATGCAGATCCAGCCTATCAGTGGGATACAAAACTTAAACTGTTCAGCCTGGTGGAGATAATATGTGCTCTATCAAGTGTGATTCTAGTTATTATTGCGGTTGACCCTCTTGCTCTCAAATCAGTCTCCTTTCAACTCGTATTTAACAACGTTTAGTGGCCATGATGTTATATTTTATGGTTGTACAATCTGGTGAGTTTTTACTACATTTGCAAAAGTCACATAAGTCTGTGACAAAGAACAGTATGGCAGAATTGAACAGGATAATAGAACTGCCATGCCATTGTACGGCGTTAACACAATGTGGTATCCACAGTGAATGCAATCACAGGCTGCCTCAAACTTATCAGACAAATTGGGGACAATAAGCTTGTCCTGGCATTGATAAGTTAAACGATACAATTGGGACAAGGAATCACACATACAGATAAAGTATTTGGCCCATCGTACAAGTCACATATGCTATTACCTATGTACTGAGTTTAAGCAATTTACACTTGATTTACAGTTGCAGTATATTCTTTATCCACACTCAATTTACTAAAACTTGAGTAGTGGCAAGGTTTATGTGGTCATGATAGCAGCCAAAAGACACCACAGGATATTTTACATCAACCTTACTGCAGAGTGGAGAATCCCCACTCTGGGATGCAACATCCCTCGCTGAATCATCCAAACCGGCGGTTATTTTACATATTCCCAATTCTGCTGTGAAGTAAAAATGTCCTGAGATGTCCTGGCACACTTAAATGAGGAATTGCATAATCAGCCATAATTGAGCAAAACTGGAAAGTCCCACATTATTATGAAACAACGAGCCTTCAGGAACTTGAATGTATGGTGAGCACGGTCTCGGAGCGGTTATTAACAAGGAGACAACATTCATTGAAAACGCTCTAGATTAATCACCAGGAAACACAGCCTCGAGTGTCTCTGCAGAACAGATTCATGAGCATTCCGAAATGCAATTCAAGTCTGGCATCACAAGAAAGGTGAAGACAGCCTTCTCACAACATGAATTGAGAAAGGCTTGACATAAATCTGCAAACCGTGTAAAAACACGACGTTCAAGCTTTTCCATTTCAAAAACAAGGATATGGAAAACGTGCAACGTCTTTCTAGCTCTCCAAATAATTAACTCAATCTCTTTGACATTTTACTTTAATGTGTTATATTTACACCCCAACACCCCCGACCGGCGCCAATTCACCACCATGTCCTTACTCTGAGACCGACATCCATACATTGTGAGTCTTACAAGGATTTACAAGGAAATTCAACGCAGGAGGAGGTCATGAGGCTCATCAAGGAGGCACAATAATGCAAACAGTTCAACATTAACACCTCCTCACTGCTTCCAGGTACATATCCAACTCCACCGGCACAACCCTTGCAAGGGGACCATCCATGCATCCACCGCTCTCTGAATGAAAGTACCCCCCCCCCCACCTAACTACCATCCTAGCTCTCCTCATATTTACCCTTAAATTGTGGCCCCTTGTCCTGTCAGTATCCATTCTCCTGAAAAAATTACTCTGCACTTACATCTCGATAAGATCCCATCGCAATTGCCTCCTTTCTGATGTATAAAGTCCTGTTTCTTTCAACCACTCCTCTTAGTTTAGTTCAGCTAGGCTCAAGATCAATCTCGTTGCTCTATGCTGTACCCTCTCTACAGCACAGCTCATCAGATGTGGTGACCAAAACTGTACACAATATTCTGGAGGAGTCTCACTACATTCCTGTAGTGTTAACATTTCCTCTTTTGATATATAATTGATCTCCCTACGAATACAACTGACAATCCTATTTGATTTACCTATAACTACCTGGCACTGTGCTGCCTGCTTATCTCCCATATCTATTACCACCCCCAGATCCTTCTCCTGTGTGACAGAATCCATAATTACCCCTTACATCCTGTAATCTCTATTTTCATTGCTCTTTCCCATCCCCAACACCTTACACTTGCTCAGGTTAAATTACATCTGCCAATCTATACAAGTATCAACACTTTCCTGAATCTGATCACCACCCCCTCTGATATCCACCTTACCTCCAAGCTTTGTGTCATCTGCAAATTTGGAAAACCTACTCTTCACCCCACTATCCAAATCATTGATGTAAATAATGAATAGTAATGGTTCGAGTACTGATCCCTGAGGAAACCCACTACTTACATCCTCCCAGCAAGACATCCTCCCACTCACAACCACTCTTTGCTTCCTATCACGAAGCCAGTTTCCAATCCAATTAGCTACTCTCCCAACTACACCACAAGTCATCACCTTAAGAGCCTTCTTAAGTGGTACCTTATCAAAAGCTTTTTGAACGGCTTAATATTGTCACGGGGTGGCTGGCCCAGGTTAACCACCCTAACCAATTTGTGGTGACGAGCGGTTAACACCGCCAGCCCCTGGGACAGCCGAGCGGTTCCTTATTAATAGGAGGTGGACAACAGTTTCTTCAAAATGAACATATTTAATGAAAATAAAACAAATATTTACAAAGGCCAATAATTCAAAAGGTAATGATAATACTGAAAAAGTAAATAAATCCTAAAGTCGAGGCGCCTCTCACAAAGACTCAGATACAGACAACGGGGAAACAAAATAAAAAGAAAACCCTTCCTTTCAACTCTTCTTGTACTTCGCTTGGCCCAGAGCTGATCTTTGTGGAACTTGGAATGGAGACAATTCCATTTGCACGTGCAGACGCACGTAAATGGCACCGTCACTTCTCTCGTAGAGCAGGACAAACATAAGCCAGGCACTCCGCAAGCGGCACTCAACACCAAGGCTCAGACGTGTAGCTGCTTCGTGCGTTGATCATCCTCACCAACCCGCTATGACATACACGAGGCTCAGGGTCCATTTCTCACGACTCAACCAAAGGCTAAAGGCCAGCATCTTGCTTCGTGCAAAAGGCCTGAACTCCCGCCTCCTCTCACGTGCGCTCTCTCCCTCTCGCCTCTCAAAATGCGCCAGCCTAATGAGTCCGATGCCTCTCAACATGTGCCAGCCTGAACTCTCGCCTCTGACTCTCTTCCGAAATCAACTCTGCCTCGTGCGTTCCTCAAACTGACCTTGTCCGTGCGTTCTGCCGATCTCTTGTCCTATTTAGTAGGAAGCCTCCCACATGCCCTCTTCCTCTTCAGGCGTCTTGCCTAACAATCCTCCGCCTCCGGGGCATGGCCTGCTCGCACGAAACCCAGGAAGGTGGGGCTTCCTGCCTGCTCGGCATGTTTACTTTAGGGACGTGTTCCCCACCTTTATTGCCGACCTTGAAATATAAAAACATGGGGAAAAATCACAGAGAGGCGATTACACACTGGGGAAGCTTATTCTTAAACCCTAACTAATTAACACGATACCACCCCCTCGTGTGGTGACATGTAACACTTAAGCTCACAGGTTCCCTACTTAGTTACCTTGAGATCCCTCCTACACATCCACGGACCAAGCAACTCTACACAATGCTGTATTCCCTCTTAAATTCTTCCATCTACCCCCACAACCGTAACAATATACGACACTACATCCACCGCACATTCCTCATCGACCCAATCAGAAACTGATTCATAGAACTCTAATACATTTGTTAAACAAGAACTCCCTTTATTACATCCTTGTTGATTACCTTTAATTAGTTTGTATTTGTTTAAATGGTTCCTCATCCGGTCCCTAATTAATGTCTCCAACACCTTCCTCACAACTGTCGTTAAACTAACAGGTCTATAGTTTCCCAATTCTTCTCTGGATCCTTTATTAAATAAAGGTGTTACATTTGTTCTTCTCCAGTCATCGGGTACCTGTCATAACTCAAACGAGCTGTTAAAGATATCCATTAACATCTTGCTTACCTGTTCTGACACCTTCCTCAATACTCTGGGATACATCGTGTTATGGATTTCAGAATCCGGTCTGATGAATGCATCCACACATCCAGGTCCTCAGACAGTTATTTCCTTCAATACATGTTCAGATTCGCCCCATCCCCATGTCTCATGGGATCTTAAATGTGATGCGGTGAGAAGGGTAAAGGATAGATCCCCTCTCCTATGGGAAGCTTTTTTCTTTACGACAGACATGTTTACACACATTTCTTTCACGAGCTCTAAAGCCCGCCCTCATTCTTCCTCAGCAACAATCTTTCGCAAGCTCCGACGCCCGCCTTTTTTGAGAGCGCATGGGTCGTCATGGTAACCGTGCGCAAGTGGGGCGGGGTGAGATTGGGGCGGACTGCACCCGCGGAGATGGCCCGGAGATATAAAACGAACGGGAGGTACGTTCTGTGAGGAGGAGAGCGGAGAGGAAAGCGGAGGCGAAAGAAAGCGGGGCGAAAGAAAGCCAGGGAGGGAGAAGAGAACGAGAAGTAGCTTTGGGCAAGCGAGCGTGTGGTGCGCGTGTGGGTGTCTGACCAGCGCCAACAACGAGACAATTCGTCCTTCCCAGTGCTTGGGCAAGCGAGCGTGTGGTGCGCGTGTGGGTGTGAGCAGCGCCGCCAACAAGTGAGGCACGGGTCGGTCACCAACAACACCAGGGTCTAAACCCACGACAGACAATCTCGGTGCCCTCCAGACTTCGACTGGCATTCAAGGCTGTTCACGAGAGGGTGCACGGCAAAGCTGGGTGCTGGCAACGGACGTGACACGCATGCACACATTTCAGGACGTTTTCACTTCACGGACGACTTTCTGGTGAGCGAGACGATTCTCCCCCTCCCCTCCCCTGAATGATCCGTTGGGTACCCTTGTCTGTGTTTAGCTGTAAGTAAATCACCCCCCGATAAGCATCTGCTCTTTGTCTCTTTCCTGGCATTTTGATTGATTTTGCTTTGAAATTTATTCTTTCATTTACCTCAGAAAATAAAAAGTTCTTTAATGTATTAATTTTATTATTAATAAATTATTTGTCGATTTCCAACCTGTCCGTGTTTGTCCTTTCCTTCCATGGTCTAGCATTGTCCGAACCGAGATAGACTGGGAGGTAATTACCACAGATTTGACCAAAAATCGTCGACACGCACCAGCGGTTAAAACGCTCGGCCGTCCTAATTAAAATCTAATCAGATAACATTGGTGCTTTGACGAGGCGTGCTCCCTGCCTCAGGTAACCACGTGACCTCTACTTAAACGGAATAATTAGACGGTGGACACTGGAACTTGTGGTTAACTGGGTGGCGTTCATGGTTCTAAAATAACCCACTGCACCGCAACGTTAATTGTGAGCGGTGCCCCCAGGTCCGGCTCT
>CM068964.1:101475485-101479066 GCA_035128595.1 Eptatretus atami | reverse complement strand
TAATTTCAAAAAAAGTTCAATTTATACCGACACCAAGAGAGGCAGAAAGATAGATATCAACTTAAAATCATAAACTCCGCCTCAATGGATTGCTGAACAATCCACAGGAATGTAAACAATAGTTTTGTTTTATAACTTTGACCTTCAAATATATATTATATATACATACAGTTTGCACGGTATTGTTTATTATGTCTGCACGTAGGATGCACCCCAGCATCTGCTTGCAGTCTGCAAGCATGCCCCATGAGTATATCAGCAAGGTCATGGAATCCATCATCACAGTTGATGTCAAATCCTTCCTTTTCTCCAATGACCTCATCTCAGATCATCAATTTGGATTCAGACCAGGTCACTCCACCTTGGACATGCTGCTTCTGCTCTCCCAACAATGGATGGAGGCCCTCAATGTCAGGTATGACATCAGGGTCATCTCTCCAGATATATCTTGAGTATTCAATACAGTAAACCTTTAAACATCACAGGTTTGAATATCATGGGTTTTGACCAATTACGCCAATCCGCTGATGTACCGATTTAGTTATCGCGTGGTTTAATTTCGACCTATCCAGTTTTTGAGCTGAGCTGTGATGGTTTTCGCCCCGCGAGACTTTGGAGTACTGTTTATAATGGAATTGCGCCAAAGTGTAAAACAATAGACAAAAGTAATTATTTTAATTTTATTTATTTGCTGGTTTACGGAACTGCAGAACGATTTATAAAAAGAAACACATCTGCAGATTACAAAGGAATACGATTGAAGAGATTAATAGTGGAAGAATGGTGGAGACAGGGGGCAAGTTGAATCGCTTCTGAATGTTTAATCTGTTTCAACACACCGGGAGACTTCATCATAAAGCCAATTTATATTTATTTTACATGTTTATTTCAATTGTGATGTGTTTACTTTTGGTTGACACCCACATTCGTCTCTATTTTCTCGAAGCTGGGAACCTTTTCCCCATAGTAAATTGGTTTTACCTATCTCAGCATTTTACAGGAACGCAACCCTTGTGATATTTAAGGGTATGTGGTACAGTCTGGCATCTTGCCTTGCTCTCCAAACTATCTGCCAATGGCATCCAAGGCCAATGACACACATGGCTTACTGACTTCCTCTATTCTTGTAGCCAACATGTGGTTCTCAACAGAATCCTTTCATCTCCTCTCCCTGGCAAGGCTGGAGTGCTCCAAAGCAATCTCACACTCTCACTCTTTCACCAAAAGAACCATCTTGAAAACCCTCCTATCTACTTTCTTTACAACTCTCTTGAGGAGGTTCAGTCACACAAAATCCTGGATCTCACCATGATATTTCTTGGGCAAACCACATTTCAAAGTTGGCCTCCAAAGCCAGTTGTTGACTGGGCATCCTCCAACATACAAAGTCCTTCCTTGGCACACTTGAACTCCTTTCCACTTGCATGGCTTTCATTCTCAGCTTGATGGAGTACTGCTCTCCCCTCTGGGCTGGCTCTCCTGCCTCACATCTTGCTCAGCTTGATGACATGGAAACCAAGGCCTTCAAGGTCATTGGAATCTCCAGCAATGAAGCTGAGTCAATGGACCTATCACTTTGACATCGCAGACAGGTCGGTGGTGTGTTTTTCTTCTACCACCTACGCTCACCTCCACTCATTTGTTCTCATTTTCCCACCTGTGGAACCAACTTCCACATTCTCTTCAATGTCATTTTTCTTTCAGGTCTTCAAGTCAGCTGTTCACCACCATCTCAGATCATCTCCTAACCAAAAACCATGATCTTTTCTTCACCCATTAAACCCCCCCCCCACCACTTCTCTCCAAGTTTCCAATTTTTCCTTCCGAAGATTTTGCTTCTGCATCCATCTCCACCACCCCATATGTCCTCCCTAGCTCTCATTCTTCCCCCACATCCCTTATCTCTCCACGTCATCCCCTATGGCCTATGTTGTCCCTCATCCTTGTTGTTGGTGTCCATCCTATTTCTACAATTCCTTTTGTTCTGTTATGTCCTAATCCGTTCCATTTTCGAACTTAATCTACATACATTAGTCTGCATTTTAGAAATGGTTGTTCAGTCAATTTCAAGCCAGTGCTGTATTCTCAGAAGAAGGTGATTCTGTGAAAATTCTCCATGCGCTGGAGAGGCAAGCAAACAATTACCCAGCAGCATTAAATAAATATTACCATAAACATTAGTTCAGGAAAAGTAATGTTGTGAAAAAGGGGTGATTAAAATGAACCAGTGCTAAAAACAATAACGAATTAATAATAGATGCATATGTAGAAAATTCACAATTAGCATGATTAAAAGCCGGTCGATGATCGAGTGTAGAGCATAATCTGAAAGTTTTGAAATAAATCAAGCAAGTGCACGTTAAACTGCTCGTGGAGTCAAGTACGACTGGGAATGCACGAGAAACGACATTTACAACAGGTAACCATGTACTGTATGTGTACTTGTATTAGAAAAGCAAAAGGCAAAACAACAATAATAAACCAATTGGTGAGGTCCATCAAACACTGGACTCGTGTTGAACTGAAATAGAAGTTGTAAAGTGTCAAACAACGTGCAGGTTAATCTATGGTGGCCACTGCTGTGTTATCGTTATTGTTTTCACTCGCAGAAGCCTGCAGTAAAAATACCACAATGGAAAAAAATAAAGAAAAAGGAATCCTTTGATTATTGCGCTGTACTGGTTAAAAGAGTCAAAAAAAAATAAAAATTGAGGTTCAATAAGGAATTTAAATGATCTCTCCGATGCTCTGGAAAACCCTCTCTTCCTTTTTGCAGATGAATCTTCTACATTGTGTCCTACAGTACCCCCATCCCACTGTGAGGCAGACTGCAGCGATGCAACTCTTTGCTAATCTGGAATTGATTAGATGCTGGTCTGATAAATAGATGCTGGTCTGATAAATAGATGCTGGTCTGCATTCCTTTGGCCCTATCCTTCAATCCTGGGGAAACCTCACTGTCAGCCTGTCGATCCAGAAAGATCATCAAACTAAGCCTGCGGTTGGCTTAGTCGTTAGGGTGGCTGGCTTGGGATCTTAAGGTCCTGAGTTTGAGCCCCTGTTGACTATTGAATTAACTTCAAAGGTCGGCAAAATGAGTACCAGTGTATTTGTTATAGGGGCATTGCATTCGTGGCACAGCTGTGCCCTCAGCCAATGATGCTACCCACAGCCTTGTGCTACATATGGAGGAGGAGGTGGAGGAGCGTCAAACTAAGCCACCTGTCCACTTCCATGGTCAGCCACTGGGAGATGGTTCAACTTCTCGGACTCAGCATCCGTCATAACCTCTTCTGGCCCAACTACATAGCAAAGCTGGCCTCCAAAGCCAGCCACAGAGTGGTCACTGTCTGTCGATCCATTTATTTTCTTGTAAAATCAGAGATACTGACAGTCTTTAAGGCATTTCCCCACAGGCCAATGCAGTGCTGCTCTCTATCAGCTGGCAACCCAGCATTACAACTGCTGTCTTGAATTCTGTGGAAGGTAGAGCTCTCAACCTTTTTGGCATCATCCACGACTCGGCCGAAACACAAGGTCTGTTGCTTTCACATCACAGGAAGGGCAGTAGTCTCTCTGTA
>CM068964.1:101457985-101472985 GCA_035128595.1 Eptatretus atami | reverse complement strand
TTAACCACTGCAAAAGGCCTCCACCAGTAGAGATGGTAAAAGACAGTGGTTCATAAATATCAGCACATCACTACAAGGTTGAACAAAGTTTGAGAGAATGAAAAATTCCCACCTTACATATCAATCACCTTTCCTGTGACATGTGAGTTTGAAGAGACATTTGTAACATGGTTCTGATGGGTAAGAAATGAGTTAAAGGCTAAACCAACAGGAAACTGAGAAAATAAAATAACATGACGACTAATAGAATTACTTTGCCAAAATAACAACAGTAATAACAATAATATTTTGTAGATTAATAATATTGTTGTATTGGAGGTTTTCAAGCTGAATTTCATGATTCAACCTCTGTGGTTGCAAACCCCCATTTTGATGAAATGCATCGTTACCCGATCTGCTTGCACGCACGAGCATGAAAATTCTACGTCATTTTTCAATCAAGCAAGCTCAACGAGGAAACATTGAAAAAAATCCAGCCTCTTCATTTGGCTTGGGCAGCCGGCCGCACAGGCAGCCATTTTGCTTTGCAAACTTGTGAAGCCTCCAACACGTGCCGCATACATTGATTGTGAATCTGCTGCTGCCTGGGGAAGAAGGGGCTTCATATGCAGTGTGTTTTGACATGTTGACAGCAATCCCATTCTGCAATCTCCATTCCTATCAAGGTCAAAACGATTCCATAAAAAGCCAATAAATGTTACATATTGTGGTACAAGGAAACATAATTTGGGAATTTAATGCTGAATATGAACACACTTTATTACTATTGCTGATAACTTAGTCTGATCAAAGAATTAATTGTTTTCTAAAGTGCTGGACACATGTTACTTTACTTTTCTTGCTTAAATGACCATTTAGTGAAGCATTTTTGCTTTAAGAATATTGCTGAGAGCTTTGAATGATGCATCAATCAATTCATCTTTCATAATAACCCAGCATCTTTCTTTGCCAACATCAAGGTGAATTAAAATAACGTCCATGTCCAGTGCTTGAGCATTATGACATTCATTACTTCGGAGTGCTGAATGGATTATAATATATATTATATATATATATATATGTGTATATAAATATATAATATATATATATATATATATATATAATATATGTATACATATATGATTTATTTTTTTTAAGAGAAGAAGGCGCTGATGTAACCAAAAGTAAAATCGACCTGCTTATTGAGCAAACAAGTGAGAGCAGATCCAGTCTCAGGCAACGTTTCGCCGCTTCGCAGTTGGATTTATATATACATATATATATATATATAATATATATATGATATATATATACATACATACATACATTACATACATACCATACAATATACATAATATATATATATATACATACATAATATATAACATACTACAACACATATATATAATATATATATATATACATAACAAACACACATATATATATATATTATATATATATTATATATATATTATATGTATATATATCCATACATACATATATAGCTTCTTTTTTCTTCGGCTGCTCCCGTTAGGGGTCGCCACAGCGGTCTTGGGGACTTTTTTGTGTCTTTTTTTTTTTGCATTATGATCCGCATAATGATTTGGCATAGGTTTTACGCCGGATGCCCCTTCCTGACGATGCCCTTCCTGACGCACACCTGGTCGCTTCTTACGACACACAGGGATATGGTACACCTATTTTACCCGGGGCATTACACCGGCCCAGGTATACTGTACTCATTTCACCGACCTCGGAAGGATGAAGGCTGAGTCAACCCCCTGGTGTATTAATTCAGCGCCCAACGGGCTTGAACTCAGACCTTTGGATCCCAAGCCACCACCCTAACCACTGCGCCACACCAGGGTGTATATATATATAATATATATATATATATATAATATATATATATATATATATATATATATATATATGTATTTCAAAATGGGGTTTCCAACCTGTTACAATCAAAACACTAATTGTTTATCTCGACGTTTCAGTCAACAACACATGGTACGTGCATCCGTTGACTATCCTTTGTTGTAAAAAAAACACTCCTTGATTGTCCTCCCATAAAAATGCGAAATGAGGGGGTGTGCTATGTTTAAGGACCAATCACAAAGCAGTGTTGCAGAGTCTCATGCACAGCAGCCAATCAGACCTGAGGGTGAACCGACTAATGGTGAGCCATGAGGGTAGAGTTAATGGCGGTATCATGGTGACTTCATCCCAATCAGCAATGATCACATGTCAATGTGTCCAGCCTCTTCTCTCTGTGGGTCATCATTGCCCTGATGCAGTCGTGGAGTGAAAGCCTGGGGTAAGGCTACTGTTTCTTCAATAAGAGGTGAGTTTGACTTCGCTTTGTGACATGCTTCCAACATCTGTCTCCTGGCATGATGTGGAGTTGCAGCCAGGATGTTTTCATCATCCCACACTGGAGTGTGGCCTACTCTGAGGCCATGCTTTGTGATGGCCGACCTTACAGAAAGGTTGCTTCCAAACGCCGAATGGTGTTCTTTGAGGTGTTGGGCCAAAATCCTGCCGGTCTCTCCCATGTACTCTGCTCCACAGCTGCATGGAAATGTGTACACAAACCTGCCCAATCGTCTCTTTCCACTCTATCTTTGATCCTGCTCAGGGCCTGTTGGATGGTATACGTGGGTCTGAAGTGAAGCCTTACTCCAGCTGACCACAAAAATGTTTTTAACCCATTGTGTCGCACCAGGTATGAAGGGTAATACACAAAGACTTTTGATTTCTCTTGTTGACATGAGTCGCCGGGCTGAAGCCTCGGGTTCTGAGGTGACGCTTTCGTATGCACTTGCAAAGGACTTTACGTTCATTGGAAATCGGGGAGCGCTCATCACATTGGACCGGGACACAGCAATCCTCTTATGGATTAGCATCACGACATCTTTTGACATTTTACTTTTTTTGTGGGATTGTGATGGAACAACAACAAAAGATGTCGTGATGTATTGTGGCCTCATAATGTGGTGTCATTCTTCATTGTTATTCGCTTCATTTTTTTTTTTAAACGAAGAAGAAGAAGAAGAAGAAGAAGAGAGAGAGAGAGGAGAGCGAGAGAGAGAGAGAGAGAGAGAGAGAGAGAGAGAGAGAGAGGGGGATAGGAGAATTGTGAGGGGGGTGGGGGGAAGGAAGAAGCTTCCTTCTGTATCCATCCTGTCACCCCTATTCTTCCCTACCATTGTTTGGCTAATCTCCCTCTATTTTGTCCTTCAACTTCCACTGTTGGTGTCCCCCCCCCCCCCCCCACCTTGCTACTGTTCCTTTTGTCCTAGCGTGTCATGATCCGTTTCGTGTTCTAGCTCTTCCATGAGCCTTGACTCTGTATACAAAAAGTCATAGATTGGCAACCATTATACCGGCTTCATGGACCGAATGGTCTCTTTCTGTGTTGAAGTTCCTTGGAAGGGAAGTCATTTATTATATATTGTAATCCATGGTGTCTGTCCGTGCTTTTGGCTGTCTTCCGTTTACGGCGGCCGCTTCTCGAGCTGCATTGAAAAGCCCAACATTCACTTTTGAAATGACGGAAGAACAGGTATGAGTAATGAGTAATGTTGATGCCAATTTTTTTTTTCGCAACCAGGATATTTTTCACTCTTTTGAGACAAATCAAACCTCTGCCCCCCTTTGTTGCACCACATTGAGAGATTAACTTAAACTTTTCACGTCACTGGGGACGGATACTTCTACCAGCTTTTCCTGTCACTTGGGCTAGCTACTTTTTCTAGTATGTGTGTGTGTGTGTTTACATATATATATATATATATATATATATATATATATATATATATGTTGTTCTTCTTTCGGCTGCTCCCGTTAGGGGTCGCCACAGCGGATCATCCGTTATGATCCGCATACTGATTTGGCACAGGTTTTACGCCGGATGCCCTTCCTGACGCAATCCTGGTCGCCTCTTACGACACAGGGACAAGGATTGGGTTTCGCCATGATTCCGGGCTGCCCTACACCCTTTCATAGCGCGGCTCAGCGCAAGCACCCGTCCTCAAGCGATCCTCCAACCCAAGCCTCCAAGTAGCCGGATTACAGGCGCACGCCACTACGCCCGGTATATATGTATATGTATATATGTATATGTATATATATATATATGTATATATATATATATACATATATATTTTCATCATATATTCAGTGAAGGAAACACAATTGAAGACTACCACTGTTTGTAATTGTGATGGAAGAATTGACAAAGAATGAAAGGTTGCGAATCCCATGCTAGTTATTGTACGCTGATGAATTAGTATTGAATTCTGAATGTGAAAAAGAAGTAAAAGAGAAGTGTCAAAAATGTAAAAGTTCAATCAAGAAGAAAGATTTAAGCATCATCATGAATAAAATGCAGCTTATGATGAGTGGCTGAAGAGGAGAAAGGACAATGGCCTTGTTCAATTTCCAGAAAAGGAATTATAATCCAATCCAATGTCGGTAGTGTTATGGATGTTGTCACAAGAGATGAAGTACTATCACGGGAAATTTGGTTTAAAAATAAAAAAGCTGAGATTTTCATAATTAAATGATGAGAAAAAAACAATCATTTCAATAAAAAGATGAAGAACAAAAAGAAATGGTGCTGAGCTCAGAATTTAATATAAAAAGGTCAAAGGTTTGTTACCTTGGAGACGTGATAGAGGCATCAGGACGAGTGGAATTAGTCGTTATATCAAGAATAAAGTCAGCCTGGAATTAATGGAGAAAATCCACACCGACACGTCACCAGAAACGAAGTGTCGCCTCGGGAATAAAAGTGGTAGGATGAAGCATAAAAACATTCCATTAACTGCAAACGTTTGAGCATATAAAGCCTGTATCAGACCAGTATTGATGTACGGAAGCGAAATGTGGCAATCCCGATCGAAGGTGAAAAAATAATGGAGATAACACAAGTAAATGAAAAAAGCGGAGCACACCATCGATGATGCGATTGGTGTTTTTTGCTGAAGGTTTAGCAAAATAAAAACTCTCATCAATCGACGTCTCACACCTGCACAATGCACATGACCAGAAACGAAGTGTCGCCTCGGGAATAAAAGTGGACGCGTGCTGAGGCTTGAGGTCTATTGGCCTGAGGAAGCTCGCTGGGAAGCGGGTGAAACGTCACTTGAGAAAAAGATCTGCTCTTGCCTGTTTACTATAGATTAGCAGGATCGACCTCATCACTTTTTTTTCGTTGGATGCACATTTTTCTTTAAAAAAAAAATAAAAAATTTTAAGCACCACATATGAGGAAGAGCTTGGGAAAAGAATACTTTGTTGGTATGGTCATGTGCAATGAAGGTTAGAAAAAGAAGCTGTGAAGAAAGCAATAAAGCTTGTGGTATAAGAAAGAAAGCTGATAGAGGATGTCATAAAAACACATGGATTGAAAATATCAAGAAAAACATGAAATGTTTGGGTTTGTACAACACTGATGGATTATAGATTTGATTGATTCATATGGAGGAATGCCATTATTCGACTAGCCCGCTGAAAAAACAAAAGAGGAAAATTGTCAAAAGACATCTGTACCATCTCCCTCGATAAAACACGATGTGTGTTTGTGTTGGTGTATTTGTCTGTCCCCCTTTATAAGCACGATTTGAGCAGTGTTTTGTTTTACAGGCCAATCTTTTAACATGACTGGGTGTTCAATATGGTCAAAAAATCCAAAAGACCACGAGGACCCAAAAAGACCCAAAATACCTCGAGGACCCTGAAGACCAAAAAGACCTAGAAGACCCAAACGACCATGAGGACCCAAAAGACCCCAAGGAGCTCGAAGACCCAGAGGACCCAAAAGACCCAGAGAATCCAAAAGACCCAGAGGATCCAAAAGACCCTGATATCCCAAAAAGACCCCAAAGACTCAAAAGACCCAGAAGACCTAAAAGACTCTGAAGACCCAAAATGCCCAAAAGACCCTGAAGACCAAAAAGACCCCAAAGGATCAAAAAGACCCCAAAGACCCAGAGTATCCAGAAGACCCAGAGGATCCAAAAGACCCTGAAAACCCAAAAAACCCAGAGGATTCAAAATTTTCAGAGGATCCAAAAGACCCAGATAACACAAAAGTCCCCAAGGACCCAAAAGACCCTGAAGACGCAAAAGACCCAGATGATCCAAAAGTCTCTGAGGACCCCAAAACACTCCAAAGACTCAAAAGACCCTGAGGACCCCCAATCACCACGAGGATCCAAAAAACCCCAAGGACCCAAAAGACCCCGAGGACCCAAAAGACCCAGAGGACCCAAAGGCCCAAAAGGAGCCAAAAGACCCGAGGACCCAAAAAGCCTAAAAGACCCTGAGGACCCTGAAGACCCAAATAAATAACTGGGTGTTCACTATGTTCTATTTTTCAGGACATAAAAAAAATTTGAAAAACATTTTTCTTGGTTTCCAATTTTTTTATCCATAATACTGTATCTGTCAAACCACTTGGTTTAAATTATAACTCCACCCCGTCATTTTTGATGGGCTTTAGACTAGTCTATATAATAACAAATGTCAGTGTGTGTCAGTCCGTCAGTCAGTCCATCTCCTCCATAACTCCAAAACCATGAAACCTAGTGGCCCCAAATTTGCATGCATACTAAGGGAACTCCAAGGTAGTGCATGACTGAAAATTGAGTGTTTGGGTTAATTTAAACACTGCTTTTGAAGATAATTAACAGCCTTATTTAATTTTCCTTTTTCAAGGTGTCATCCTTGGTTAGCCCCTGAGTCAGCCCTCTGTTAGTTTGCTGGGGTATTAATTTGCCATTTTGTTCGGCCTACTCAATTTGGAACAGGCCGCAATGGTTTTTTAAACGATAAAGCACTCAATTTTTTTTTTCCACTTTCCTTACTCATGTCATGAAATGCCTCATCTTCGTACGTATAAATTGCTAGATACATCACAATGCTTATAAATCCTTGGAGACACCAGTGTTCATGGCTGTATTTCATTTCCGCACATGCCATAATCTCTATAATTCTTCATCTAAGCCGAATGTCAAAATTTAAACTTTTTAATTGACCTCAGGCAGAAATTCCAACTGCTAAAAAAATTAAAATAAGAGTTCATTTGTCCAATTCGGACATTGTTTGACATTCCAGGCATCTCCGAGTGTCCATAGCTTTATTTAGTTTCCACACATGCAATAACCTCCACATCTCTTCATCTGAGCCAAATTTCAAATTTAAAACTGCAGAATTGACCTTGGCAGCAGTTCCAACTGCTAAAAAAAAGTCTTCATTTGTCTCATTTGGACATTGACAATCCAGGCATCTCTGGGTGCATGGTGTTTAATATGACCGATCGGCGATCGCTAATCGGTTTCCAAGCCTGCCGTTCCTTATCAATAATTTTTAGGGGCGTTCCCTAAGAGGTTTGTTTTTTTAATTTTACATTTTACAGAACGAGTATTGTGAAAAAAACATTGTCAGATCGAAATCACGATGAAAAACTCCTATAGACATATTATATATATATATATATATATATGCAATTTCAGTACTTTTGAGTGTCATGGGACCTTTAAACCCTACCTAGTTAACACAGCACCACTCCCCATGTGGTGACATGGAACAACTTAAGCTGAGTTTTCCCCACTTAATTTACATTGAGATGTTCTTACTCATCCATGGACCATGCTATGATATACAATCCTATCTTTACCATGAAATTCCTCCATCTACCCCACAAACATAAAAAAAATTATTTATATATATTGTTAGGGCTGTGGAAATTCGCAAACCACCATTCAGGTCCCGTAGGTGAGATATCTCTAAGTACATGTGTAGTTAGCCCAAACCCGTTGTCTAAAGGGAATTTAATGTGATTCATTCGGGCTGCGACGCTTTGAGATATCCGTTTTTTCTGTTCTATTTTTATTTTGAACCAGCCACGTCCCAACCGCCATCACACAACAACCACCGCAACCACCACGCCAGCCATCGTCACCAACTGCAACCACGCTCCAACCTCAGACAAGCCAACAAGCCACGACCTTTACCGTCACAACTCGCTCCCACATCATCGCATCATGCCATTCCAAACGGCACCATGACCAATCAGAGCACAAAAAACCCTCCACCACCCTACCTCTCTCCTTCTATGGCCATTCCGCAGCACCTGTGAACACTGAGTGTCGGGCTGTCCTGGGCTCGTTCAGCGATACGCACCGAGCCGCGAGTGCAAATAGCGGCTTTCCGAGGGAGAATTCGGATCAGGAATGCTACACGCCACTTCTGATCCGTCCAATTAGCAAGCGCGGGGCGGCTTGGCCCGCCTCCAGGCGCGTCTGTATAGAATCGAAATATGCAAATTCTAGGATCAGGGGAGGTTCACGCCCACTTTACCTCCGTCCAATGGGCGAGCGTGGCTCCGCCCCGAGCTCATCCTGATCGCGAAATTTGCATATTGGGTTCTCCTGCCGGCTTATAAAGCCGAGCGCCCGCAGAGAAGAGCGCAGAGGGTTTGGGGCAGTCAAGTCGGGTTGGAGAATGGAGTCGAGTCGGGTGCGAAGGCATCGAGTGGTTTGCAGTCGGCTGAGGAGAATTGGGGGAAGAGGCCAAGGAGCTCGGGTCCGAGGCAGGGAAGACGGCGGTCGGCGACGAGGTCACAGTGGGATCGCTCGTCGTGGGACCCAAGCAGCCAGCCATTCTCCTCCCCCAGGGCTTCAACAATCCCCCCTTTTCCCCCGCGCTGAGAAAGTGCAAAAAGGGGGCCCCGTTCCCACCCCACTCCAGCAGGTGCGCAACGAAACCCCGAAAGGGCCGAGTTGGGGGGCACCGCCGCGCAGCCACATTTGCGGCTCGTCACGAGGACGCGGGTAGGACGACCCCGGTCTCGCGGGCCTGGCCGCTCTTTCAGGTCACGCGCACATATTGGCCCCGTCTGCCCCCTTGTCTTTGAGGGTGGCCTTTTCTTTTGCTTTTGAGGTAAATGTTGTCGGCGCCGTCTGTAAAGTAGAACTGTATAAGTGTTGCCGTGTGTTCGCATATTCGGTAGTATCTCTGCGTCATTGTTTCTTTGTGTACGTATTGAATATGTGCATTCTGATTCTGTTTGGCTGTATATGTGTGCTTTGTGTCTGTTGTGTGTGAAATAAATTGCATTATGTTGAATTGTTCCCCGTTTCGCTGCGTCCTTTCCTTCGTTTGAATCTCCATCTTGCTCCACATAAAGGGTTCGTAGTGGGCTTAATACGCCCGGTAATTAATCTGAACCGTCGAGGTCGACGATAACACCGCTCGGTTATCCCGATAGTACGGAACGGGCCGCCCAAGCGGCTCGCGTCCGGAGTCGACCTGCGGAAAGGTGCGATCGCCCGGTTTACCATCGCGCGTGGTACTTAGGTAGGTCGAGTTTGGCGAACAACCCTACCCACGCGGGTGGCCGATTGGCACGATCGTGGTGAGGCCGAAAGGCCCACCGTGACTAGCTCCCGGCGTTAGTCCGAGAGGGTCACGACAGAATTGTCCGTCCGGTGGGCGACGTGCCACAATTCGAGTCACGTGGCCGTTCGCACGCCGGCGGGCGCGAATTCGCAACAATATACATACATACGTGTGTGTGTGTTGTGTGTGTGTGTGCATGTATGTATGTATGTATGTATGTATTTAATAAATAAATATGCCTGGTGTTGGCTTAATGGTTCGGATGGTGGGCTTGGGATCCTAAGGTCCTGAGTTCAAATCCTGCTCATCTGTTGAATTAATACCAGGTGGGGTTAACTCGGCCTGTCATCCTTCCGAGGTCGGCAAAATGAGTGTCAGCTTGCTGGTATCCTGTGTCGGAGTGGCGACCCTTCCAGGATTGTGCCCAATAGCCAAGGAGACTGCTCAGGCAGCACCAACGCTCTGTGCAGAGTATGGTCCCAATGGATGGATGGATATATTTAATATAAAAAGTACACTCATCTCCTCCCATTATTGTCCTGCATATGATGTACAAGCAATATTCCCCACAAGCCTTAGATCTTTGCTCTGAATAAATAAAAGATAAATTAATGAATAATGCAGCACAGACATCAAAACATCACCTAATTATATGACTTCAATCAGATTGTCACCGACAATAAATTAGTAGGCCCGTGCGATGGCGGTATTCTCCACTTTTTAACCTTAGGCAAAACTCGAATGAAAAAAATGAATGCTCGATTATGTTTCACCAAAAGATGTATAATTTGAGAAGTGCCTGTTTGTTTGTTTGGTTGCATGTTTGTGTGTTTGCTGGGGCTTGTGTGTTTTGTATTGGATCCAAAGGGTAGTGAGGCATCTCTCATCTGGTTTACCAGGTGAGTCTTACCAATTTAATTGGTGAAAAGGAGGAACTCTCAGTCCTCCTTGGATCTGCAGCCTCTCTCGACCAAGTCCTATCCCCACCTTCTTGCAGTGGACACTATTAACCTCTGCTTTGAAGGTGGAGCAAGGACACCAGATGGGTGGGTTCGGTTAGACTTGAAAGTCAGTCCACTTAGGTGAGTGACTTTAACCAAAGACCGCTTCACTAGGCAACAGTGGTTGTGGAACCATTTCCTGGCAGATGAGTTTCAAGAAGGCCAATGGTAAGTTTTGGACATTATCTGATGAAAACCAACCTTTTCAGATACTGCATGCTGCTTCTGTATTATCCAAATGTCGAGCACCTGCTTTCCGTTGGATGAAGGAAATAGGAACCCAATGAGAGTGGCTACCCTTCTGTACTGTAGACAGGCACTTAAAATCTTGCACAAGCAGTCAGTTGGTAGAAGGAGTTTGAGTTAGAAAGAGTAGAGAGGACAGGAGTAGGAGAGTAAAAGTCTTGCAGCATTGGAATAAGGGCAGTGGTGACGGGCTTGAGCAGCTGGGAGTGAATAGTCTATACTCTAAACGCAAGTGGCTAGGGAGTGATGGCCATACATTTTTAGAGGGCAATGGGGTGTAAGGGCTCTTCCCTTGCGATGACACAGCCCTCTTCAGGGAATGCACTGCCTGCTCTGGATTCCCAGGGAACCCCAATAAAAGGGTGGGTTAAATAAATCTTGCCGAGCTCATACCTGGCTGTCTGCCCACAGTCAGCAGTTCTTGGTTAGAGTGGGGCCAAAACAGTTAAAAGGAAGCCAGTATCTCTAGCATCACGGAATGTTTTAGAATCTAGACAATAAAAGAAACAACTTACCAGAAAGATGTACAGCTATTGTGGATAGACAGCTACAGAGACATAACAGCCTTACAGGCTCCATCTGAGAGAAAAAGTACACTTTATATTGGTCGTGGAAAAAAAAAGTGGGAATCGTAGGGAGTCCGGTGTCAGTTTTGCCATCTCTAAATCACGAGCCATCAAACTTGGTGAGTTTCCCAAGGCTGTCAATGATCGGCTTATGACGCTTCACCTACCCTTTGACATAAATACTTGTGCCACAGTTGTCACTGTTAATGATCCAACTCGACCAAGAAAGGAGGAAGTCAAGCAGTATTTCTACAAAGATTTGAATCCTCAGACACTCCTCAGAAAGACAAAGCCAAATTTCTTGGAAACCAGTTCCAGAGGAGAAGATTTTGAATCAAATATTCTTCTTGGAGCAGAGTCCTTGGAAAGTTTGGTTGAGGGAAATGCAACTCAAACAGGTAATTATTGCTCTGTCTGTGCAGAGAATTTAACGTTGTCATGACAAATCTATTCCACGATGTACCTGACAAGTCATTATACTCATGGCAACACCAATGCTCCAAACCCTAGCATCTACTAAACTGTCATCACCAGGAGATGTGACCTGCAGAATTTATGCAGCATGCGGACTATGAGAGGAAATGAATGGTTCACCACTCATCTGCTAATCAAAGCACGTTTCCAGCTGCATCTACACCTCAGAATGGCAAAAACGGCTGCAATGCTCAATAAGAAGCTGAATGTTTCACCTCTGAGTAATGTGAAGGTGAGACAGAAACTACAGGAAAGTGGCAGCCAGGAGCTTGAAAAATGTGTAGATGCAAGGAACAGATGGTGCCTGGATGATCGCAGGAAAGCCTTTCAGGAAGAACCTCCTATCTACTACCCATAAGGCAAAAAATCACTAGCTTGCAACAACCTGCTAGTACGACAGCAAATTTGCAATTCAAGGAAGCGAAAGTTATGCTCTGACGCAGATTTTGACTCATGTAGAACATTTGGTGGAATTTCAAGGCAGATGAGCTACAAGCACTAGCAGACAGGACTAATGCACAAGGTTTTGAATGCCCTGAAGACCATTTGTAAGCCATCGAATGTGTCAACCTGTCCAGTAATGTCTACTGAAGGGAATAACATTCACGGAAGAGGCAGAAATTCTCGGTCGGTGGAAGGAACACTTTGAAGCACTCCAAAACAAACCCTCCACAGTAAAATTTCACATCCTGCAGCTTGTGGATCACTGCCCAATGCAGGATGATCTAAGCGACCTTCCCACGATCCAAGAAGTGGCTGGAGCTATCAAGACAAAGGCAAACAGAAAGGCTCCTGGCTCAGATGGAATCCCAGTATAAGTGTTCAAATATGCTGGTGACTCACTGCTGTGTTCCATACATTAATTGTTCATGGACTGCTGGAATGAAGAAGACTTACCTCAGGCTTTCCGAGATGATATTATTGTGCCGATCTTCAAGCGCAAAGGGGATCACCATGTCTGTAACAACTACAGGGACATTTATTTGCTCTTCATTGCCAAGAAAATACTGGGAAAAGTGCCTCTCAAGAGACTGCAAACCATCAGAGAGTCAATCCGATCAGATACTCCATCTGGCTTTCATAGTGGTCGCAGTGTAACATATATGATCTTTACCCTCTTGTCAAATCTAGGAGAAGGAAAGAGAGTTAAATATGCCTTTGTTTATTTATTTGTTGACTTCTCCAAAGCATTCGACTCCATCTGGAGAGAGGCTCTGTGGATCATCCTACAGAAATATGGCTCCCTTCAAAAATTTGTAACCATGATTAAGAAGTTCCATGATGGCATGCAGGCCCACGTAGCAATGTGTGGATCAACATCCCATCCCTTCACTATAACAAATGGGTGGCCCCCACCTTGTTCACCCTGTTCCTCACAGTAGTTTTTGAGATAAAGAGGTTTACGATGGAGTTTTCATCAGAACTTAACATGAAAACAAGCTGTTCAGTCTTCATTGTCTGCATTCTAAGTCCAGGTTCACCAAACTTTGTGCACAGGAGCTGCTGTATGCAGATGACACAGCCCTCAAAGCATACTCTGAGTTGACCATCCAGCGTCGAGTCAGAAAGTTTGCAGATGTCATCTCTGGTTTCGGTCTGTCAATCAAATATCCTAAAGACAGAAATGATGTACCCCTGGTGCTGACTACAGGAAAGCAGAAGTATCCATCGACAACAAAGTGCCGAATGCCGAGCACAAATACAACTACCTTGGAAGCACATTGTCCCAGGACAACAGCCCGAATGCTGAACTAACTGCAAGGATATCCTCAACAGCAACAGCTGCATTTGGTTGATTCAGGAAGCGACTATGGTTCCAACATGGCATCAAGCCCGCCACAAAATGTAAGGACAACAGAGCTGTGGTGCTAACATGCCTCCTGTGTTTGGCTTAGATCTACATTCTATACAAGAGGCACATAAATAAGCTCACTAACATCCAACATCACCACCTTTGATCAATCCTGGGCATCAAATGGCACAACCATGTGACAAACGCAGAGGTGCTTGAATGTGCCAATATGCCCACTGTAGAGACTATGTTAATGGCACACAAACCCAAATGGGTGGGGAACACTGTTAGGATGGATGACCATCACATTCCCAAAGATGTATTGCATGGAGAGTTTGCTCAAGGAAGCTACTAATGAAGGAGCCCAAAGCTGTGATATAAAGACTGTCTGAAACGGCACTTGAAGGCAGCAAGCATCCTCCTTGAGTGCTTGTAAGACATACCCAAGAGAGGGAGCAGACTTGCACCAAGGCTCAACTTTGGCAGAATCCCATTGTAGCCAGCTCGCTGAGTCAAAACAGCTTAGAAGGCATGGCCTGCTGCATCCAGACCCAGACCAGCAACAGCCAGCTTACCAATGTGGCTGTGGCAGAAGGATCTCCAGATGTATTGGACTTTCCAGCCACCAACACAAATTTAACAACCCCCTCTGATAAGACAGAGTGACAGCATTAGAAGGAGATAATGAATGTTTGCTTGTGTATTTATTTATGTTTGTTACCAACGTCACTGAAGATGGACGGAGGGCATGTTTTCACCCCTGCCTGTCTGCTTGTTTGCTTGTGTGTGAACAGGATATCTCAAAATGTTGTGGACGAATTTGAACAAAATTTGGTGGAGAGGCTGGGTATATGACGGAAGAATTGATTCGATTTTGATGAAGATCCAGATTCCAGAATTTTTAAAGTGATTCTTCACTATTGAGAAATAGGGCCAAAAACGATATACAGCACGATATCTCAAAAGGTTACAGACAGATTATGAAGAAACTTGGTGGACAAGTTGGGTTGGTGACAAGGACGAATTGATTCGGTTTTGGTGAAGATCTGAACCCAGATCCAGATACCAGAATTTTTTTAATTTTTCAAATGATTCTTCACCATTGAGAGATGGTGCCAAAAATGATATAGAGCGTGATATTGTTACGAATCTGGCAGCCATGAGCACTCAACAGCCAGGTCCTATAGATCAGTTATATCAGTAAGTATGTGTTTCTAGGTAGGGTCCCGTCCTATGTTAATGGGTGATTAATTGTACGTGCGCTGTGAATTATTTTATCGTTAGGATTTTTACACCACCACACAACAACAACAACTACAGCTACTACTACTACTACATCCACTACAACAACGCCACGTCCTGTACTCGACCGCGGTCGCAGTCGCCATTAGTATGTGTTTTTGGCTGAGGACGTGGCGGGAATGCCTTCGTCGCCTCGGGTCGAAGCTCCACTCCGAGGAGGAGCAGAGAGCGTTTCCTCCAGCCAATGGGCAGAGGGCGAGCACCACACGCGTGCCCCAGCCAATCGGGA
>CM068964.1:101435861-101457288 GCA_035128595.1 Eptatretus atami | reverse complement strand
TCCGCTCGAGGTCTGTCGAGGGTGTGAATTCCCCGGGTTGCTTTGCCGCGTGGGTACTTAGGTATATTGAAGTTTGGCAATTAACCCTACCCAACGCGGTCGAATTATTGGCGATTCATGGTCCTGTTAGGGGCCCGTACCTACAGACTTATCCGAGGGTCACGACCTAAATTCCAGTGTGTTCGGTGGAGCCGACTCTACTGCTCGCCACCGATAACCGGCCCCACAACAATATTTAAAAAAAATTGTGGATGAGTTATGATGAAACTTAGTGGATGAATTGGTTAGGTGACAAGAACAAGCCGATTAGATTCTGGTTCAGGTCCGGATTCAGATCCGGCCTATCAGTGGGGGACAAAATGTAAACTGGCCTTCAGCCGAGCAGAGGCATGCGCTCCACTGAGTACCACTCCAGTTTATTGGTGTTTGTTTGTGTGTTTGCTTATTTGTGTTTGACTTCTATGCATTCCTGAACCGCTCGATGGAATGAGTTTAAAATTGTTCGTTGTACTCATGGAGGGGGGAGGTGTGGTTAGTAGGGGGGCTATAAAGGAAGATTTTCAGGGGTAAAAAAATTAATAGTCCCAGGGGTTCAAGGTGGGGGGGGGGGCACCCCAACTCTATGTAAATGTATATCCGATAGCTCCATTCACAGTGAGAGGGGGTATGACAAGTCATACTAAAATACACCAATTTGAGAAAACTAGTCAAAACCTGATCCCGAGGTAGCGAAATTTGTTTCACAGTTTGGATAGTTTCCCCATCCACAATATCCCCCCCCCCCCATTCCCTCTGGCAGTAGTTAGTGGTTAAACCACTTGCACTATTCCACATCCAGGCAAAAATCGCAAGTCGTCTCCCCACGTTCGTGTGATCTGACCCTGGGTACCCCAAGCTTGGTATTGCTTCCCCATTAGCAACAGCCCCTCCTTCCGGCAGGGGTCAGTGTTTCAACCACTTGCAGCCATTGAAACAAACAAGGATACATGTACTTGCAAATCTCGACCTTGTGATTTGATGAAGGTGGTGACCCAATTCCTCAGTGAATCAAAATAACTTTATTGCTGAATCTTATCCCTATTAAGAAAGGCACAAATGATAATTTAATGACCAGGTTAACTAGGTATAGAATGGTGTATTTAGCTCATATGTTGATATTGTCATTCAAATTTGTATTACTGGACGAATCAAAACTATGGTTGATCGTGTCTTGTGTTCCAAATCACAACGGTGATGACAAGTGCCCATAATGAAAAACCAGGATGTTATTTTTACAAGACATTCACTCATTGGATATTCATCTTGTTCAGCACAAGATTGTGGACAAATCACTTTGGCACATGACACTTTTTTTTCCGCTCACTTTCCTGACAGAGTGACATTGCCAGCTACCATTAGGGTCACAGACGCTGGGCCTGAACAGACAATCTGATGTGGTCCGTCAAATTTTAGTGATAAGTTTTTTTTTTCTTCCCGACATTAAATAACTGAGCAGTTCATTCAACGGTCCAACAGCCAACCAAAATAAACACCAAGACATGCAGTCTTTCGGACAGGCAAAGGGACAGCGAGATAGACAGGCCACCAATTTCAGCTTGCCACATCAAAGGCTCGTATCCCTCCACCGATTCCAACAGCACCGTTCGAGCCTCGCTCCGTTTTCATTTATCATGCGGAAGACGTCGACCTCCAGCGCTTTGTGCTGAGCGGAGCACATTCGCTGCTGGGTGAGATGGCCAATGAAGAAAAAAAAAACTTTAAAAAGGACATATCGGCAGGTTTTTCACACATCATCTCAGTGCCATGGCCCTGGCAGTTGGTGAAGGATTCAGTGGGGAACAAATACCTGTTTTAGGAAAACTCGTCAGGCTGTTATCAATTTTCACTTCATGGACTTTACTTGTTAAGCACATGAGGAAAAAAAATTATATCATGGTCGATGCTCTTTAGCTACCTGTGCAGGGATTTCAAGTGTGACCATGGTGTTGAGGTTCGGGGGAAATCTCTCTTTTATTGGAAACTTCGGAGTGTTTTCGTCTACCGTCATCCTTTTCTAGTATCACGTGACGATCTACCTTCTATACCTTGCCATAACCTCATTCGATCATTTTCAGGGTCTTTTTTTCAATAGTTTGTCCTGTTGTCCTCCACCTCAACCATCCTCATAATATGCCTCCAGATCATAGAGGTAACCTTTACAGCTTCGCACTGCGACATCATTTTTAAATCCTTTAAAAAGCTATCTCAAAATTCGAAAACGATCCCCCCCCCCCAATATACTTTTGTTTTCGACCACTAAAAGATGTCAAGGAGGGGTCAATTTCACAAAAGCAGAACGACTGATACGACTGGGGGGGGGATGATTAACGCCTGCCAATCATAAACAAGGAATCTATGGCAAGACGCAATTTCTGGTCTTTCATTGGAGGAATAAATAACTTTTAAAAAAATTGAGGCAGAAAGATCAACCCAATCAGCTCCGATATAGTGGAAAGGCGACATCATAACTACCACTCATATTGATCACTTCCCCCCCCAAAAAAATTCTCGATTCAAAATTAATGCACGTGTGAATTAAAATTGTGTTGAGCGATTAAATTTAATTGACAAAATCGTCTTCACGTGTGAAACGGCTTCATAGTCTGGATCAGCATCCCTTCTGCTGCACTGCAGTGCACGAGTTGAGCAACTCTATGTCTCGAGGTCATTAATGCTGAAGAAGAAGAAGAAGAAGAAGAAGAGGAAGAAGTACAATTAATTGAGGAAGTAAGAGACTAATTTTCATTTATTTGACTTTGGGGTTCCATCTTCAGCAAATGCCTTTCATCTCAATTACAGCAAATGGCCTGACTCGGTGTTTAATGCGCCATTGTTTCTTGTGTCAGTATCCCACTCAGAATCCTTCAGTGCTTTATCCAGTTCATTGACTCGAAGGCTGTTGAGTCGTTCCTCATAACAAGATTCAATCGATTCACTATATCTAATCTGAGCAAAGTTTTGTCTCAGCAGTCTGAGTTTCTTCTCCTTCATGGTCATCGGAAAAAAAGACACAAATCAAACTTATCTCCGAACAATACGAAACATTAATTTTGCTTATTTTCTATACAACCATGGAAATGTTCACGGAGGAGCTTGGACACATAATCACAGGTAAGCCAAAAATATGAAGAGATAGCAGTGCGGTATACCTTTACTTGAACTACAAGGACATTTATTTGTCCTCAATTTCGACAAATCAATGAAGTATGTGGATTTGAACCCGGGGTACCAGTTTCAAGAGGCAAGTGTGCTGAGATGCTTCTTCTTTCGTAAGTTGGACGTCTGAAAGATCTAACGTCAAAGACTGGGAATGAAGTGGAAATCGAGTTGCATTTTTAGTGGCTAAATGACACACTCGACTACGTGAGGTCAGCCTCATGAAAGACTCGTGATTGGAGGCATAACTGTAGGACTGATCTTTTGTTGCACCCACAACATCACTGTATGGGATTTGTATGACTTAAAAATTATTATTGCCAGAGTGTTCATACAAATGGACTAGCAGCTGTCCACACATGATATGGCCAAAAATGGTGGAGTATTTGACCTCCATACGGTTAAACCATTTTTGTAAATTTTCGTACAATGATAAAATGCAGTTCTGTGATGTTTGGACCCAGACAAGTTAGAACAAGTCAGCACCACTCCATCATGGCGTGATGGCCGTGTCCAAACATCGATACTCGCGCATCCTCTTCCTATCCAACCTCGCAGTGAGAGAGGGTCCAGTGGCATGCTCAGTCTGTGATTCGGTGTTTTTTCTGAGTCTGTACCGTACACACTTGCTCGATTTCCTTCAAGAGCTGTTTACAATACCAAAACGAAAGTGTAAATTCACTGAAGAACTGAAAACAAAATTCCCGTGTTCTTGAAGTGGTCGAGAAGAATGGGAAGCCAAGTGCTTGGTCGATAGAACTGGTACATACCTGTGGTAAATAAAGGTATTGTTGATTTACAATCGCATGTGGACTCGGACAAGCACACTATTTCCAGTAATTCAGTATTTTGACTGGAAGGACCGCGGTTTGCAGTCAAAATGAATCGAGACCGGGAACACACCCAATGAGACTGCTGATACAATTGCTCAATACGGAAAGGAAACATTTGAAAAGAATGTCTTCTTTTTGTTTTTCCGGAGTGTCCTCTTTTTTTGAAAGTTAAAATATGGTAACCCTACATAAATGGTACACAGATTCGTCCGTACCACTCCAAATGGGATCTTCGATGTTTACAGGTGTTTATGCAATGAGCTGGTAGAGCCAGAATGGCATCTCATTAAAAGATGGGTTTCACAGCCTTGCTCACAACATTGAAGCAGTACACACTGATTAAAAAACAACAGACTTCAAATAGTTTTTAGAATGTAGTCATAAACTCAAGTACGGTTTTAGTGATGGTAATAAAGTTGGTGTGGTAGCATCGGTAATGGTGGTGGTAGATTATCATTAACGGAGGCAGTTAATGATACCATTCTTATTGATGAAGCAATGAAACTATGTAAAGTGTTCCCCAATTGTTATTGTCTGAATTGGGATATATTTAAACCACAAATCCTCGAGTGGACGGTTTGGAACCTCATGGGCATTGGCGTTTACACTCGGTCACATCAATTTACAAACTGAGCAGATGACAGATTCACCCTAAGGGTTTCATCAGCTTGGAGTTGTTGCAAATGTAAGTCAGCAAAATGCCAAAGGCCCCGTTTCCAAAAGATTCTCTCACATCAGCAACGAAGTGAAAAAAGTAACAGTGAAAGTCTGTGCTTGTGTGTCTGCATCTGTCTGTGTCTGTTTGAATTAGTTCAGTGGATAGCTGTAGCTGTTTGGACTATCCTGAGTTAGCTGTGGCTACATCAAACTTCTACATCTCCCCTTTTCAACGAGGTGCCAGAGTGAAAGTTTTACCCTTTAAATACAAATATATATATATATATATATATTGTTACGAATCTGGAAACCATGCGCACTCAACATGCAGGTCCCAAAGTTAGTTATGCGGTAAGTAAGTGTGTACTCAGGACACCGTCCTTTGTTTAGTGGGAGGATTAAATTGTGCATTGTGACGGCTAGTTAGGTTATTAATCTCATCTTACATCTATCATCCCATCTGCATGACCCAACCAGCCCATCATGCTCGTCACTGCCCGTTGGCCGCTCGTACCTTGATTTGCCGAGAGGGGGGGGGGGGGCTCGCGGTTCGGTCTCGGGCCCCACAAACGATAGTTTTTGTAAGCTGGGCCTTTCAGGGCAGACCCTCTTGCTCTGCGCGAGCGAGGCCACGTGGAGAATATGGGGTCTCCTTGAAGGGCCACGGCTCCGCCCCGGTAGGGTGCGGCCTAGGCCAATGAGGGACGGACAGCGAGATGATTCTCGCCAAGGCCCCTCCCCTGGTGGGAGGAGATATATCTCGGAGACTCGGAGGGTGGTGGTGGTTGGCGTTGGCCTGGGAGAGTTTGTTCCGCGGGGCGGAGCGGCAGAGTTTGGGTCACGGTGGCTGCACGGAAAAGAGGTTTTGTCGGCACTGCATGGACAGGAGTCTGAAAAGAGTAGTGGGCGGGACATGCACAGAGAGGAGCCGACCAAGAGTCGTGTTTTGGCTGAGTCGGGGTGGTGCGAGGAAGGAAGGAGTCGTGTCGGTACGTGCACGGAGAGGAGTTTGGGAGCTCCGACGATTCGCCACGCAAGTTCCGTCACGAGCCACGAGCCTGGCACAACTCCCGGACCGTGCCCCGACGACCATTAGCCACGTGAGTGCCGCATTACCGAGCACGCTTTCCTGCGAGACAGATACCCATGAACTCTGACCCCCAGCTCTCTATCCTCACGGCTGCGAGGGATCAAATAAAGACTCTGGGGTTTATTTTCATTTTGTGTGTGTCTGCGTGTGGGCCCGTCTTTAAGTAGAATTGTATAAGTGTTTTTGTATCATTGTAAATTCCTGCATATTCGTTCAAGTCTCGCCTCTTCTGTCTTTTGATTTTGCTGTAAATAAATTTATTAGAAATGAACCCAGTCTGTTTCCGTCCCTCCTTATATTGGTCCAGCATGGTTCGTATCCGAGTTAGACGGGGTTTAATCCCCGTAATCGGTACATCGTAGCCAGAACGTCCTGGGCAGGCCCGCTCGACTGCATCCGAGCCGGAGTTGGTAGGTGGAAGTTGATACTCTACCTAGCTGGTAGAGTGATCCGGTTTGGCCAGACGTTCCGAGGCATGAATCCCCGGTAGCCAAGACTGCGTGGTTACTTGGTATATTGGATCTAGACAATCAACCCTACGCCATGCGGTCAAGATAATGGCGTTTCACGGTCGATTAATCGACCCGCCGGCTCGCGGCGTTATCCGAGCGACGGCCTATAATTCCGGGGAGTCTGGTGGGAGATGCATAAACTTCCCCACCTAGCGGTCGTTCTCGCCACCGACCCCCGGCCCACAACAATATATATATATAAACCCAATGACCCTTAATCCTTAACAGCAAATTTGTTATTCACAATGGGGGGAAAGGCCGATGGAGGAGGGTAGAGGGGAAGGGGAGATTGTTAGCTGACTTGTATTTAATACCAGAAAATAATTGAACCAAAACACATGAATACACGGAGCCATGGCAGAATGGCGTATGTCAAACAGTGACGTCAAACAGCTGTCGTGCTGGTTCATTCTGGCTTAAAACCAAAGTATGACGGTCGGTCAGTAACTGTATTCACAATTCAGCAAACCTCTTCCTTGTCCTCTCCATCCCGTCCTCCCCGTTTTTCTGCCTTGTTATAACTTATGCTGTTGTATTTAGGACTTTTAACAGGTTTTATATAAATCATTGCTTTTCCTGCTGGTGAAGCAGCTAATAAGGGGGAAATGGTAAGTAAGCTGTAAGACCAAGCATTCTGGCCTTCGGGCCAAGGTGCATGCATGATGTTTGGAGAAACTTTACCATGTACTTTCATCTTCAGGCTAAAGTACATGTCATTAGCTTTGTCACAATGTTTAGATTTTTACAGAAAAAAAACTGTTGCTCAAAAGAAGAAATAAATGGCAAATAAGCTCATCAGGCTTTGCATTTTCGCTTGAGGGTCAATATGTACGCGTGGATTGTACGAACAAAGAACCCATCTTTACGGATGGGTGAATTCCCCCTTTTGAGTTCCATTCCACATAACTTCAAGGAGGTGCCATTTGGCCTATCAAAGCCCACACAATGGTTGCCGACCTACGGTTGTTTCTGCATGCTATATTCTTTTTAAATGCTGAGTGGCAAGCAAGGAAGCAGCACGTACCATTTTAAAGCCTTTGGTATGACTTGGCCAGGATTCAAACTACCGACCTCCCAGACTCAGAGCGGATGCTCGAACCATTAATACACCACCGAGTGTAGTACATGTCTGTGGTGTGTTTTATTACCTCCGACACCAAAGGTGGACGGAAGGTGTGGATTTCACCCCTGTTTGTCTGTTTGTTTGTTTGTATATCTGTCTGTGAGCAGATATCTCAAAACGTTATGGACCAATTCGGACAAACTTGGTGGACAGGTTGGTTAGGTGATAAAAACAAGCTGAGTATATTTTGGTTTAGGTGTGAATTCAGTTATTAGTGGAAAACAAAATGTAAACTGTTCAGCCTAACACAGGTATGTATATGTGTTCTACGGAGTGCTGTTCTAGTTTTGACTTGTAATACTCCCACAAGGCGATGCTACGTGATACACATTTACATTTAGAATTGGTGTACTCCCCCACCACTCGGAGCCCCGGGCCTTTCATTTTTTTTTTACCACCTAAAACCCGAGTAGAACTAGTCGTTTTCGACTCACTCTGTCCAGCAGTTCTGGAGTGCAAGGAAGTCAATGCTTGTGTTTATTACTTTGTTGTATTACCATGAACTTTGGATTTCAGCTCAAGCTATTTAGGTGTAAGCTATGTGTTTACTTTGGTCATAATGTTTGGAATAAAAATAATTTGTAGGAAAAGCCATTAATCAACAGAAAAGTGATAAGTGCAACTTGTAAGGCACAAAGTTTTAAAACTTTTCATTTTTTATATTTAACAAGTACTCATGGAGGAACACAGCTCCCAACCACACCTTAAAAATGTGACGTGTGGGATTTTTACATTTGAATAAACTAGAAACAGCCTTGCGGGGTGGGGGGGGGCATGACAAATATATTATGTGCCATGTCTAATAATACCCCCTGTGTGCAAATTTGGTGGTGATCAGCCCAGCTCTGTTTATTTCTACTAGAATGTAAGACCTTTCGTTTCGTTGACGGGAATACCAATATTTGCAGAATTGCTAAAAAAAAACAACGGTTGTTGTTAATGGGAAAAACATAATTAGGTGGTGTATAGATACTGGGGTAGCTTTCCGCTCAGCGTGCGAGGTGGTGGAAAGTGGAAATGGGATATTCATCACAATATTTTTAAATGCTGAATTCCGAACAATATCCAACACACTAATTACGAATGAAATGGAATCATGAATATAGCAATCGTTTTCTGGATCGAATCGACATGAGAAACGGGATCGAATGAGACTCAACATTATTATAAGTGAAGACGAAGATGGAGGAGGAAGAGATTTCGTTTCAATGTAAATTAACTGTGCAGCGTACCGCTGACATGCGTGTATATGCATACGCGCGTACGTGTATTGTTGTATCCGCTATAGGACAATTGTTGGTGGATGGACACAGGCACGCACGAATGCACACCGAGACTGAGCTCCTTTTATATTAGAGATGATTTTCAAACGTACACATACATACATACACACACACATACACACATACATACACACATGCAGAGAATCGCTTGATTAATATTATTGGATGAATTAATATATAAATAAATATGAAGGTAGTGCAGATTGTAGAATGTACATAAATAAATAAAGGTTGAGTGTTGGTGGTGGAGATGTTAAAGTGCAAATAAATAAATAATGGTTTCCACAACCACAAACGATCCTGTATTTATTTCCTAATTTATTTATTTCCGAATTTCCAAATCCCAAAATAATTTGACGTGCCTCCTGCCCAGATGTCATTACATACGTGAACGTGGTGTTTGCTTAATGGTTAAGGTGGCTGGCTTAAGATATTAGGGTCTCGAGTTTGAGCCCCTGTCAATCCATTGATATAGCACCAGGTGGGTTGACTCAGCCTGTCATCCTTCTCAGGGTGGCAAAATGAGTACCAGCTTACTGGTAACAGGGGCACACCATGCAGAAAACGATGCAAACACCGGCCAAAGGCTGCATACAAAACAACTGTACATACGTGTGCCGAATATGAAAGACCCGCGTCCAGTCATTTTCGAGTAGAGGCATTTTCAAGTGGAGTAGATGCTCATACAAATGGATGGCCGGACTCAATATATCAGCTCCCAGGCAGGCCGACGCCAGGTTGAGAGCTGATAAGGAGTTTCAACAAAGACCTAGAACTCTGAGTGTGTAATTTAACTTGATTCCCAGGTAGACGACGACACAAGATCGAATCTAGTTAACGCCCCGACAACTGGCAACGTGTCTTGCCAGAGTTAGTCCAGCATCGTTGGCTACCCAGCTTACAATTAGACTTGAGAGCTGAGAAAACAGACTCGAACAATGTCTTTGGAAGCCAGAAGTTGTTTAAACTCAATCAAAACACATAGATTTGAGTTCAATCATGGCCAACATGTTGAGTTAAAATTGTAGTAAATGAGCCGCTAAGGCGGTTGTGTTAAAATGTGACCGTTGGTGCAGTCACACAGTGTAGGAGATTGTCATAATTTAATGGTCATGAAGAAATCCGATGATCAGTGTCGCACAAACGTTCATATTTCAAATGTACTTCACTAACTGATACCAGTTGGTTTGTTTACAACAAATATTGGACTGGGAGCGAGAGGGAGGGTCGAGTACACGTTAGGCCCGCAGGTAGATTCCTTTCTGGCAAGGGAAGGGGGGACTATACCGCTGATGCAGTGCCCCTTGTAGACTGGGGGAGGAATTTGTATTTTGTGCAGGGTGCCGATGATAACTCATCTGCTCTTCACGAAAGACACTGTGGGATCTTTGAAGTCCCACCATCTAATCCTGCCATCGGGTCCCGGATTAACGTCTGTCCAAGGGATGGCGCACTTCGGCGAGGAACAACCCTGCCTGTGAAACACCGATCTGACGGCTTGTATCGTAGTCGGGTCAGGAATCAAACCCAAACTAGACAGGTCAAGGGTATATAAGGGCACCACCTGCGTAACATCTTATGATGACACCGACACCAGCGACAGTGCATTCGTCATCATGCGTCATGCTGGCATCTTACTTTGATCATGCATCGTACATCGAACGATCTTCCTTCACTTGTTCAGGAAGATTGTTCAACATCGGATTATATCCACCGGTGGATGTTTCAACCACACACACACAAAAAAAAAAAAGTGTTCAAAGATAACATTTACAGACAATGCCCCAGTGCACCATTCCAAATTCCCCACATCTCATAATAACCCATTAGTGCAGGTATTGCTTGAGAATCAGAAATTAGACCATTTAGCTAACAAGGTGTCTGGTCAATTTACATTCTGTCCTGAGCTCTTCACACGGCAACACAAAGGTTTTCAATATTTATAGCAAAAGCAAGCGAATTAACAACATCATTGGTTGCTCGTTTCTCATCCAGTGTCGTTAATCAATATGAAATTTGTAATATGAAAGGCAATGATATGTTGGTATAATTATATATTTATGACTTGGTTCGGCGATTACCTCATCAACCAACGGTGAAGTCGTGAGTGTGAAACGTATGTACTCTTTAATACATTCGGCACTGATTGCTCAGACTCTTCGACTTCTGTCATAATTAGTTGTTACACATTTATGACTTTTTTCACTTTATTTTAATGTTCTCCGGCCCTTCTTTTACAATCCCATGGTTTTCGATACGGACACCCCGTCCTTAAAGAACGCGGAATCGACAATTTCAGAATGACTGGGGAATGGGCGGCCATCTTGAAAATCCTGAATTCAAAAAGCCGTCGACTCGTTTCCTTTTTTTTTTTTTTTTCCTGACACAAGACTAATTGGGCAAAATCTCTTCCATCACCCTCGTATAGACGGAAACAAAAATGCTTTACCTCAGAGTTGAAGCGAATCTGGCAAATGGTACACATTATTAGGGATTTCTTGCGTGGTGGTGGTGCTACTCCAAAGGTGTGGTTCAGCACAGCCTTCTGTACTGGGTCCATCTGCTAGGCATACATGTAGTGAGGAGGCAGGAGGGAGAGTAGGGGGGGGAGGGATTAGTGCCTGTCCGTCAGTTACAATGACTGTTCACTTGGGACCTTGCTCATGTTTTGTTACTTTGGCTGTTATGTGGTGATCAATGTGATCAACTCAAAGCTTTAGCTGTCATGCAGTTTGCTCTGAAATGGAAGAACTTATTGCAAATAATGACATCATACAAGTTTGGGGCAGCAAGGTAGTTCATTTGGTAGTATTGTTGCCTCTGAGCTCTCCTGTTCTGGGATTGATCCAAGGCAAGGTCGAATCCGACTAAAACTGCCATCTGTTGAGGTGCTGATAGAAGGCACTGTAAAACATACGGTCCTTAGGAGATGATATTAAGCTAGCATTTCCATCTGGCACTTGTGCAGATTAACAATCTCCTGATATCACTTCAAATGAGTTCACCTTGTGCCAGTAAATGGTCTAATTTTGACATTTCCTTCACCTCTCGAAACATAACAGCAAACGGTTGGAGAGCGGGGTACTGTATCAGCAACTTAGCTGCGCCCTTGTGGCTTGCACCCTTCTCCAAACCATACCTGGGTGCTGATTTATAGGATGAGGCAACAGATTTTACATCGACACAACTGGGGAAATAATGATCATGCAACCAGCAGACCAATAATCAAAATTAGTCAGATATGCAAAAGATTGATGTAGCTATAGATAGATACATAGATACATAGAGAAACAGAGATAGATAGATAAATAAACAGATAGACAGATAATGACACAGACAGATAGACAGACAGAAAGAGAGATACAGAGATAGACAGACAGACAGACAGGTCAATGGATGAATTGGTATATAGATATAGATAGACAAATATACATATACACAGACAGACCGACAGAGATAGATAGATAGATAGATAGATAGATAGATCGATCGATGGATAGACAGATAGATATTTAGCACAAAACATGGGAAATCAATTGATTAACTGTGTCTGTGTGTCTATCAGTCTATGATGGAGGAACTACGAAATTTTTCTCATTTAATTTGAATGAACTGTGTTTAACATATGAAATCTTATTACACGGACCGATGCACGATGATTCGTAGAACATGAACCGGCTTGTTTGCATTTCCAAAAACATGGCAGTTTAGTATTATTACTTTGGCTCTGAATTCGGCAAAATTGTATGGAGTCTCGTCATGAGCGTGAATGTGCACAGCAGGGTAAAGCATTTGATTCAAGTCAATCTCTCTGCCTTTCCGAGAAAAAAAATGAAAATCATTCCAAACTCACTGTTTTTAGGGATGCCATAATGGACACAAACAACAGGCATGAAGAACTCATGTAACGTGTTAAATAAGGTGTACCAGACTCGGTGGCTTTAAATGGTAAGAGCATCCACTCAGAGTCTAGGAGGTCAGTGGTTAAAACCCCATCTGAGTCACACCAAAGATTTTTCAAAGACTTTAAAAATGGTGTGCGATGCCTACTTGCTTGAAGCTCAGCATTTAAAAGCACAGAAAATGGACAAACAACACTGGGAAGGCAATGCCAAACCTGCCACTATAAACCTTGCCGAGAAACTGCTTCGGCAGCACCAATGATCTATAAAGATTATAGTACATCAAATAAAAATAATAAACAAAAAAAAAAAGCAATCGGAGATTGCAGACCCTCGCCAGGACTTGTTTTGTGTTGTGTTTTTGTAGTTTTGTGTGTCGTGTATTTTGTGTACTGGAGTGTTACATAATTAATAAGAGACATAATTAGAACTGCCACTTTATAACTGCTGGCAGTGATGACCGGCTACCAAGACATCCCACTTTGATGCAACCCCGCATTGATTGGACACCTGACCTTGACCCATGACGTTTAAAAAAATTATTATTCGTTATTCAATTGAATTTAGAATGGGATTAAAATAAATTAAATTCAAGTCAAATGAAAGACCAAATAGATACAGTCTTGCATTGGAGTAATCAGAAGGAACACGAACAAGCAAAAAGAAAAGATAAAGTCATCAAGAGGAACCTGGATAGGATTCGCATTTCAGCTGCTACTCCTCTACCCTCAATCCCATCCAGGCACAGTCAAGTGAGCTTTATTCAAAAACAAACAAACAAAAAAATATATATATATCAAAAAGAACCCACATCAAAAAATTAAATAATTCTGATTGCCGCACCATGTGTCCGATCAGGTTGACATTTAAAACGTCTATTCCACATCACTGCTCGATCATAATTTTGAAGTTTCACATTGATTGATTAAGCGGTTCAAGAGAAAGAATTTTTTTAAAGATTTTTGCTCAATCCAATATGGCTGCCAGACCATGTGACGTATCATTTATAATTTGTGAAGACCCTGGTATCCCCAAGGCTTGGGGAACATTTGTGTGAAGTTTCCCTTCGATCTGTCCAGCCATTCTGGAGAAGAACATTTTTTTTTTAATGGGTTTCAGGGTAAATCCAATATGGCTGGCAAACCATGACCTATGATGTCATATGTGTGAATGTTTTGTTCCTCATGAATAGGCGGTCATACGTGTAAAGTTTCGCCTCGATCTGTTCAGTCATTTCAGAGACGAAGATTTTTGAAAGCAGAAAAAAAGGCTGTCAAATCACGTGACTGATGACGTCATCAATTATTTTTCTGTGGATCAATTGATCCAGAGATGACGCAAAAACTTTCATACTGATCGGAAGTAGCGTTCTCCATATGCAATTATGACGTCATAACAAAAGCACCGATGACATCATTAAAAAAAATCACATTTATTCCCCATGAGTAGTACTTGCCATGTGCCAAGTTTCAAATTTTTTCCTTGGTGTGGTTTCAGAGTTACAGAGGTCCAAAGTTTTTCGGTTTTTCCAACATGGCTGCCACACCAAGTGACCTATGACGTCGTAATTATGATTTCAACATTCTACATGAGTAGTCGCTCCTATGGTAAAAATTTCGCCCCTATCCGACAAACAGTTGTGAAGAAAAACACGAAAGTTCTGTGAGGACAAACAAACAAACAAAGGAACCCAAACGCAACACCAGGCTCTCCTCTGGCGAGGGTAAAAAGAGAAGGCGTATCCAAAATGAATCAACGGCGGTAAAACTTCCAATTGAATGGGGGTTTTTTTAGTTGTTTTTTTTGCACCGCTTTTAAAACTTTTATTTAATTTCAATTTAATTATATATTTCAACACTGGTTAACACAAATCACCTTGTTTGTAATTCCAAAAACCTTGAGTTTAGCAGTACTTGGAAAAATTGTACGCCGTCTCGACCAATCAAATTTTCAGCTCGTGCGCTCAGGGCAGAGGAACACTGAGAATCATAATAAAATGGCGGCTTCGAGCGAGGCAACGCCGGAGCTAATTTCATCCAAATAAAAAGGCAGCGGGTAGCCCTTCCCACGTCATGTCCTTTTTCTCAAGACTATGCAGTGTAAGGTGTTATATGAACTGTCCAGTGATTGAATGATCCGTCAGGGATTCAGCAAGTGACCACATTTAACGCAGTGTGTTTCACAATTACACGATACGTATGTCGATTGAACTCGGCTGAACAATAAGTGCATTCAGGAATAATTTCACAACAGACGCCCACACATTTCAAACACGAGGGATAACACTTTTCATAGCGCAGAGAGAGAGAACACAAATCAAACTTATCTCTACCATTATGACTCAAGAGTCAAAGGCCCTCTGCCTATAATGCTACACTACCCTCGCATGATTTGAATACATTGACAATGGCCTGTTCAAAGGTGTAAAATTAGAGAGCCAAAAGGTTCAATGTAAATGACTAGCACAAGTGCTTCCACGGTGCAATTAATACCATCTCAAGTCAAGCCAGTGCTGTAACAATTACAACCTGTTACAATCCATTAACCTCCCTGTCTGTTTTTTTTTATTTTTTTTTTATACTTCAATGGAGCTACCTCCTGATTTGTCATGTAGAACTCCAATGTAAATCAAATATGGAGAGGCAGTTTTCTCTAAACAACGAACTGGAGCACAAGGATGTAAAATGAAGATAAATGCCGATGAAAAAAACAAACAAAAAAACACACAAATGGAATCTCACAACATGCTTTTGGCCACAGTTTAAACCCCATGACGCCCCAGTATTTCTTCCAGCGCCCACTCTTCAACTAAAGCTTCAACCAGCAAGTAATGACGGTGGGGAGAAAATGAGACCACACTCAACGCTTTTGTTCATAAATCGCACTGTTCACGAAACTGTCCGTATTAATTAATGTGAAGGAAGAAAATGTTACGTTGCCAATTGCAAGTCGCTTGGTATTGAGTCGAGGGCACAAAATGCCAGTGGCGATGATGGTAGAGTGCATATAAATAAATAAATAAATAATTCAGATATTCCAGTGTCAGTCCATTGGATTACTCTTGAATTATCTGGCATCGTGTTGTCCAAGATTCCTTCTGTGATCACAACCCCCCACCCTCCGACCCACCAACACCGTGCTTTGCTCCCAACCTACCTTATTCTGCCCTTTTGTTGTAAGGATAGAATCCTGCTGTGATGTTGTGTATCTATTATAATTAAATTGCTTTTGATCCACTTTGGTGGCCCACTGTTGTTGGTCTGAGCAATCTTACAAGGCTCAGTGCAGTTACAAACTGGACGTCGAGGCTGCTGAAGCTATTCAGCTCCACCATGCGTGATTCTACATTCAATTTTAGAATCAGTGACCAACAACCGCGAGAGAACTTTAAATTCCATTACAATTGTAATCATATATAACAGCTCATTTAACATATCCTTCAAAATGTGGAGGCTCTGCACCTTTAGGTATGCAGCAAAAGGAAAGTAACAAGTATAACAAAAATGAACAGAGACTGAAATACAGGCCAGCAGCACGACAACAAATGAGTGTTAATGACCGATCGGTCAATTTTTTCTTTGAAACACTGCTCTCCATCACCGGCATAAATCGGTGTGCTCACCCGGACGAACGTGTTCGTGATCACCTTCACATCACAAAAAAGCATCTTCAATTATGCCTTCAAACATCATCTCCGCACACACGCTCGGTGCTCGCGATTCCACATGACAATTATTTCAGCCATTTGATTTCACCACCAGGGCGGTGGAACAAAGAACACGTGGGGGTTTCTTTTTGCAATTTATTTTGCTGAAAATAACCACCGGATCTCTGTGCATTCAACTTGTGGCAGTTCAAATACAATCGGCTTTTCAAACATTGCTGTGGCCGACATCAAACAAAGTTTTTTGCGTAAAGACGAGGTCCACAGAGCGTTGCAGGCCTGTCAGGAGCACCGAGGCATAATCCGGATCTTGGACCTTTGCTCATCTTTCCTCTGCACAGCGGAGGCCCGGCAGAAAGGCGTGTACCGGTAGCCATTGTTTGAACGCGACATCAATTCATGAGAAAGGTAATTTGGCTGTTAATATTCTGACCAATAATGCACGTCATTGGGCGGTTGGCATCGCTTTGGCTGTTGTGTGGTCAAAAAAAAAACATTGGCTTATGAAACAAGCGAATACCCTGAGGCTTTAGCGGGCAAAAAAAAATGCCAAAAGATGAAATATTTCAGTCACGGATCTTAAAAAAACAACAAATCACGTGTTCAGTACAGCTTGTGGTCAGTTCTATACATGGATGTGACTTCATATACAGGTCATCAACACTGCGTGCAGGTTTACCCAGGTGTGCTCTCATCCACTGTAAGATTTCACTGGAAGATTTCAATTTTGCAAGTTGAATGTAATAGTGAAGTGCTACCAATGCATTACCATTGCTTGTGAAATGCTTCTTTTGACATCTAATCATGTTTTAATAAAATCTGTCGGTGGTCCGTGAAACTCTACTGTGACATGTTAAACATGAAATAAAACGTTAAAATCCATTAAATTGTTGTAAAAATACATAAACAAATGAATAGCCGGCATTCATTGATATCGCTCAGAATCATGCTTCAAACCTCGTTAACTCAGATTCAGCTATACAGGGCCAGGCTCCATTGGTGCTATGTATGGGTGGTGTTTAAGGGTTGTTGAACGTGGTACATGGATAATAAAGGTAGAATTCTAAATATATAAATAAAAGTTGTAGAACGCTAAAAGGTATATAAATAAATAATTAATGGTGGTACGTCAGCAGCGGTGATCATAAAGTGTATTTAAATAAGTAAATAATGAACAGTTGCATGGTAGTGGTGGAGATAGTAAAGTGTGTATAAATCAACAAATAATCCACACAGGTATGGAGACTGCTGAACGGTAAAAGGTATACAAAGAAATAAATCATTCAAAGTTGTGACTTGGTGGTGGATATATCAAGGTGTATATTAATAAACAAGAATTCAAGGACATACTGTATGTTGAGAGTGGAAATGCAAAAAGTGTATTTAAATCTACAATAATAAATGTCAGTGTGTGTGTGTGTGTGTGTGTGTGTGTGTGTGTGTGTGTGTGTGTGTCATCCATAACTCCAAGCCATGAAACCTAGCAGCCCCAAACTTTGCAAGAATACCAAGGGAATACCATACCAAGGTAGTGCATGAGTGAAAATTAGGTATTTGGGCTAATTAAAAAACCCCTTATGAAGATAATTAACAGCTTACCTCCATGAAAGGCTTATCCCTGGTCAGCCCAACTTCACCAAGCAGAGGTCTTAGTCGCCATTTTGATTTGGCCTCCTAAAAATGCCTTGCCTTGGAAATACGATATACTCTCACGGACTAATTAAAGTATCGAATCAAAATATGATTTCGGAATTGAGGATAGGATCTTGTGGACTAAATAGTTGTTGTCCTGTCTCCTCTCTCTCTCTCTCTCTCTCTCTTCTCTCTCTTCTCTTCTCTTCTCTCTCTCTCTCTCTCTCTCTCTCTCTCTCTTTCGAGTGCAGCCTGTGGCTGCTGGTTGCATCATTGGTTTGGACGTGGCTATGCCGCTGATGCAGTGTCCCCCTTACCAGTACACTGTTACTCATTTTGCCGACCTCGGAAGGATGACAGGCTGAGTCAACCTCCTGGTGTATTAATTCAGCGGCCAACGTGCTTGAACTCAGGACCCTAGGATCACAAGCCACCACCGTAACCACGAAGCCAACACCAGGCTTAGTAAGTGTGAAATCTGGAGTGAAATATGAAAATTGAAGAAATTATCAATTCTTATACTTAGCATATAAGCGTATTTATTTAAGGGAGGCAATGCTTCAACCTCCTCCTATTTACATAAAAACATGTGAAATGGCTAAAGCTTTAAACTTTACTTTTTCAACTGTTTCGACAATTATACAGAGTGAAGAAAAGATTCAGGAATATGGCCGAAGTGTAACTTCATTGTGTGTAACAAAAATCATTTGAAAGCAGGCGAAAGCTCCCGTGGCGTGAGAAATGGGCATGGCGACCGTGGCTCGCTTCTCCGCGGTGAAATCCGCCAAGTTTGGAAGGCAAAATAGATGAGTGGATTCGAATGAGTAAAGCGAACTACTGAGTTCAAGAGAGGAGTGAAAAATGTTTTCAGTGGCTATATACAAAGCAATGCATCGCCACTCCACAGCAGGATGGCTGAGAGGTACCCACACTCCCTCCAAGGCTGTCCAGCCTAGGTTTAAATCCCGACCAAGCTATGAACTGTCATCACGGTGTTTTACAGGCAGGGTTATTAATCAATGTGTGTGCCGTCCCTTAGATGGACGTTAAACTAGGCGTCGCATCTGCCGGAATTAGTTGGAAAACATTTAAGATCCCTCCATGGTGTCCTTCACGAAGAGTAGGGGAGCTACCCCCGGCATTCTGGCTGAATTCCAAATTCCTGCTCTAACCTACAGGGACACTGCATCAGCAGCACTGTTACACCCTCAAACAAAGATGCTATTCACAGCCTCGTGCTGCACACAAAAAAAGATGACAACCAGACCCCTATGTATAGTATTTTACTGCAATAATATTTCAATTAATTAACTCTGAAAAATTTCCACTCAATTGCAAAAATTAAAAAAACAAGAGATTTTAATTTGTATACCCACAGTGCCTTCAGAAAGTATTCACACCTCTTGACATGTTCAGGGGGGTTAACCTGGACGACTAAAATTCAGGCTGTAACGTAACATTTTGTTGCCTTACAGCCTGAATTTAAAATGGATTAAATTTATTTTTTTTTGTCACTGATCCACACAAAATAACCCATAATGACAAAGTGAAAACACGTTTTGAGAATTTTTTCAAATTTATTGAGAATGAAACACAGAAATAACTAATTTACGTAGGTATGCAGCCCCCTGAGTCAATACTTTTCAGAAGCGCCTTTGACAGCTATTACAGCTATGACAGCTTCGAGTCTTCTTGGGTATGTCTGTATCAGCTTTGCACATCTGGATTTGGGGAGTTTCTTCCCATTCTTCCTTGCAGATTTGCTCAAGCTCTGTCAAGTTGGATGGGGAGTGTTGGGAAACAGCAATCTTCAAGTCTTTTCACAGATTATCAGGTCAGGTCAGGTATGGGAGCATGAACCGAGCAGCGTGTCACTGCATTCACTTTCTGTCGGTACTCCAGGGGCCTCGGTCTGGCCATCCCCCAGGCAGATGCCTGGCCCATTCCCACCTGCTTGAGATGCTGATCAACCTGCTGCAACCAGAGGCACTTGGTCGGCCAACGGCCTCCTCCACTCACAAGGCTCCCTCACTGAAAGAATCTGGTGAGCGGATCAGCATCAGGAAAACGAGCCACATGTCCATACAGCCGCAGCTGATGCTCTGGACTATGCAGGTAACAAATGTCATTGAGTCTCTCTCAGCAACCGTTCTTTGGACACAACGTCCGACCAGCGATAGCGAAGGATTCTCCGAAGAGTCCTGGTACCAAAGAAAATAAGTCTCCATCTCAGATCCCTGGTCAGAGTCCAAGTCTCATATCTGTAGAGCAAGACTGGAAGCACCAAGGACCTGAAGACTCAGACTTTCATCCGACTGCACAAGTAGCCACAGCACCACACCTTATGATCCAGTGAATCCATGACTCCCCAGGCCCAACCCAGACATCTATTGACCTCTGGCTCACAACCAGCAGAGACATGATTTTCAGAACGCTTTGACAGCTATTACAGCTATGACAGCTTCGAGTCTTCTTGGGTATGTCTGTATCAGCTTTGCACATCTGGATTTGGGGAGTTTCTCCCATTCTTCCTTGCAGATTTGCTCAAGCTCTGTCAAGTTGGATGGGGAGTGTTGGGAAACAGCAATCTTCAAGTCTTTCCACAGATTATCAGGTCAGGTCAGGTATGGGAGCATGACCGGAGCAGCGTGTCACTGCATTCACTTTCTGTCGGTACTCCAGGGGCCTCGGTCTGGCCATCCCCCAGGCAGATGCCTGGCCCATTCCCACCTGCTTGAGATGCTGATCAACCTGTGCAACCATGAGGCACTTGGTCGGCCCAACGGCCTCCTCCACTCACAAGGCTCCCTCACTGAAAGAATCTGGTGAGCGGGATCAGCATCAGGAAAACGAGCCACATGTCCATACAGCCGCAGCTATGCTCGTGGACTATGCAGGTAACAAATCTCATTTGAGTCTCTCTCAGCAACCGTTCTTTGGACACAACGTCCGACCAGCGATAGCGAAGGATTCTCCGAAGAGTCCTGGTACCAAAGAAAATAAGTCTCCATCTCAGATCCCTGGTCAGAGTCCAAGTCTCATATCTGTAGAGCAAGACTGGAAGCACCAAGGACCTGAAGACTCAGACTTCATCCGACTGCACAAGTAGCCACAGCACCACACCTTATGATCCAGTGAATCCATGACTCCCCAGGCCCAACCCAGACATCTATTGACCTCTGGCTCACAACCAGCAGAGACATGAATATCACTGCCAAGGTAAGTGAATCTCTCCGTGACCTCAACACTCTACCACAAAAAGGTACAGACAAGATGGCAACATCCAAGATGTCATTGAAAGCCTGGAACTTGGTTTTGACCCAGGAAACTCGTAATCCCAGTGGCTCTGACCTCTCAATCAGCACCTCGAGGGCCCCAAAAGGGCATCTGGGCCACTCAAAGATTTCACGTTGTTGGTCTGAAGCCATTCCAGTGTTGCTTTGGCTGTATGCTTGGGGTCATTGTCTGTTGGAATGTAAATCTTTGCCGCAGTCGAAGGTCCTTTTGGCCTTCGAACCGGTTCTACTTCTCAGGAT
>CM068964.1:101423617-101435836 GCA_035128595.1 Eptatretus atami | reverse complement strand
TGCCTGTATTTGGCTCCATTCATTGTTCCCTCTGTCCTTATGTCTCCCAGTCCCTGCTGCTGAAAATCATCCACATATCATGATGCTGCCACAACCAAGCCTCACGGTAGGGGTGGTGTTAGATGGGTGATGAGCTGTGCTCGGTTTCCGCCAGATGTAATGCTTCGCATTCAGGCCAAAGAGTTCAATTTTCGTCTTATCAGACCACAGAATCTTTTGCCTAATGCTCTCAGTCTTTCACGTGCCTTTTTGCAAACTCCATGCGTGCTGTCATGTGCGTTTTCCTCAGGAGTGGCTTCCGTCTGGCCAATCTCCCATAAAGCCGAGATTTGTGAAGTGCTGCAGAGATTATTGTCCTTCCAGCAGTTCTCTCAGAGTGGTCATTGTGTTCTTGGTCTCCTCCCTGACCAAGGTGCTTCTTGCCCAGTTGCTCAGTTTGGTCGGACGGCCAGCACTAGGAAGTCTGGGTAGTTCCATATTCTTTTCATTTCCTCATGATGGAGCTCACTGTGCTCTTGGGAACTTTCAACACTAAAATTGTTTTTTTCCCTTCCCCAGATCTATGCCTCCTCACCTATCTATCTCGGAGTTCTACGGACAGTTCCTTGGATTTCATGGTAGCTTCAGCTCTGACATGCACCGTGAACTGTGGGACCTTGTATAGAAAGGTGTGTTTATTTATAAACCATGTCCACTCGATTGAAATTGGATGCACCTGAGCTCAATTTGGAGTGCCATAGCAAGGGTGTCGAATACTTATTGACGCAAGACTTTTCAGGTTTTCATTTTTAATGAATTTGTAAAAATTTCTGAAATTTTTTTTTTCACTTTGTCATTATGGGGTATTTTGTGGAGAACGGTGACAAATATTTTTTAATTTAATCCATTTTTAATTCAGGCTGGAACACATCAAAATGTGAAAAAAGCAAGGAGTGCGAATACCGTCGTGTTCAGATGGGTTAATCTGGACGGATAGCTGAACGGTTCCACTTGGAGGCGAACAGCTGAGATCCTTGGAGATTGCGGTGTGTGCGGGATGGAGGGCAGAAACGGCATGTACCAGACAGAATCACATGGGTTTATACCCGAACCCACAATGAATAGACAAACACAAGTAAATTTAACAAATGAGGTTTCAATGATCATAAATCAAAGATTTATAATGAAAATAAATCAAGCGTGAGATTATGAAAAGTGAGGTAACTAAAGCCTAATTTGAGACGTCTCCACTCAGTCACAAAAACAGACAAGGGGGAAGGTAAAAATAAAAGAAAATCCTCCTTTTATGCCGGTACTCAGCTTGTGTCCAGAGATGACCTTTTAGGAGCCTCACAGTCATCGAACCACGTAGCCACCACATGGGAAATTGCAAAAAAAGTCGCTCCTCTGCAGTTACATACGTGAGGCAATTCGCGTGGACCATCTTCAATGCCAGGGCCCATAACCCGCCGTACAGTTTCTTCTCACAATCGAGATTTCCACACCACTCCTAAGTTCCAGGTCCACATACACCAAATGGGGCCGCCTTTGTCCTTGATCATACAACAAGGCGATTGCTGCAGCTCCAAGACGAGGCCAAGAGACACACTCTTCTTCTCCTTCTCTTCTCCTCAGAAACGTACAAACTTCACGACCCAGCCAAACAGTCAATGGCTAACGTCTATTTCAGTATGTGAACAAATTCACACCAGTGCAACAGCGAGAATCGGCCAGCTTTCTCGTCGTGTCGAGTAAAGCAAAAAAAAAAAATGAGACCCTCTGTCTTAACCACATTCCTCACACCCACCGATCCCCCTCTTATGTCACACCGTCCAATCATCATCCTCGGGGGCGTGGCCTGCCAGGTACGAAGCTAGTAAGGTGGGGGGTTTGCATGCTCGGAAACGTCCGGCTCTGTTGTTATTGATGTCGTTGGAAGAACGTGGTTCCTTTTTATAGCCGGCTTTGCAAATGCAAAAACATAGGAGAAGGTCATAGGGGGCAATCACATACTGGGAGAAACTAGCCTTAAACCCTACCTACTTTACACAGCACCACCCCCATGCAGTGACACATAACAACCTTAAGCTCACATGTTTCCCCACTTAATTTACATCAAAATGTCGCCTACCCGTCCCCGGACCATGCTATGATATACAATCCCATCTTTACGATGAAATTCCTCTACCCCACAAACATAATACTTTCTGAAGGCATTGTATATACCTGTAGTTGTTTAGAGAGTGTGTTTCGATTGTCTGACAACAAAACAGATTTGAATATGTTTTTCACATGGTCAACTTGACCCTGGGGCTGTTCTCGTGTTTCAACCACAAACAATTTACATGTTCTGGCTCTTGATGGAAAAAAAAACATTCAATATTGTCTATCCAAAAGCATTACAATAAAGTGATCAATTTGTTGATATTTCTGTCGAATATTTTGCAGCTTGATAAGCAAAATGTTTGTCTCTAAGTATGTGCTTAATTGTGGTCGTCCAACAGATGTACGTTTTATCCCGGACAATGCGGGTATCTTTGTGGAAGGAGGGAGGGAAAGGGTGCAGGTGAGAGGAAGGAGGGGAATCGGTGGGGTGGGAGGAGGGAGGGAGGAGGTGGGAGGAGGGAGAAGGGGTGGGAGGAGGGATCAGGCGTTGCCTGACAATGCCGGGTAACTTTGTGGAAGGAGGGAGGGAAAGGGTGCAGGTGAGAGGAAGGAGGGGAAGAGTGGAGATGGGAGGAGGGAGGGGTGGGGTGGGAGAGGGAGGGGAAAGGTCAGAGGAGACCCCAAAGTTTCCTGGCAACGCCGGGAACCTTTGCTTGTAAATAAATAATTTAAGATGGTACCTTCGAAATGGAGATGTTAAATTGTATTTCCATGAATAAAGAAATCAGGGAGGTATGTATGTGCCAATAATGGTGAAGTCCATATGCAAAAATAAATAATGAAAATTGTGTGTTGGTACTGGAGATACTGTAGTTAAGTGTAAAATAAATAAATAATTGTGCGTAGAAGCTTATACAATCCTGTACTATTCTCTCCTGTAATAAAAAATTTTTTTCCAAGTATTCAGAAATAAAATCACGCGTTCCATAAATTTTGGCTCCAATCCGAAAATTATTTGACATGCCTCATGCCCAGATATTATTGCATACATTTACCGATAATGAAAGAAATGCATCCAGTCATATTTAAGTTGAGGCTCCGGGTGGACCGACAGCACCCAAAATACAAGCTCCCAGCTCGATTGATGTCGGGCCAAGCGGGTGTCAATGCGTCGCTGCATCCGTGTGACAAAAATAACAATTCAGACACTTGCTCGGTTATTTACCTCTGCCACCGAAGGTGGACAGAAGTTATATTTTCAACCCTGTTTGCCTGTCTGTGAGCAGGATATCTCAAAACGTTATGGACGGATTCGGATGACATTTGGTAGACAGGTTGGATGTGTGACAAGGACGAACTGATTCGATTTCGGTGAAAATCCGGATCTGGAAAGGAGATTTTTAAAGTGATTCTTCACCATTGAGAGGTAGGGCCAAAAACGATATATAGCATGATATCTCAAAAAGATGTAGATGGATTCGTCCGAAATTTGGTGGACACGTTGGGTGAGGAGGGGAACACAAACAACCAAGCCGATTAGATTTTGGTTCAGATCCGGATGGGGATCCGGCCCATCAGTGGGATACAAAACGTAAACTGTTCAGCCTGGCAGAGACACGGTATGCGCTGTACCGAGTACCTTTTGACTTATCTAGATGATCCTTTTCACACACCGGGGTATTATATGTGCACAAGGACACACACACACACACACACACACACACACACACACACACACACACACACACACACACACACTCTGATTACAATAGCTCTCATGTCCCTTCTGGAATGAGTAAGACTAACACACTACACAGTGCCTGTAGAAAGTCGACACTCCCTTTCAAAATTTTCACCTTTTCTTGCCTTGTAGCCTGGAATTAAATTGCATCAAACCAGACTTTTTCCACCTTTATTTACACATTGTAACCCACAATATCCAAGTGAAAAACAAATTCCATAAATTTCAGAAAATTAATTTAAAATACAAAACTAGAATATGTTGGTTGGATATGTGTCCTCCTCTTGAGTTAATATTTGGTGGAGGCACCTTTTAAATTTTATTAACATACACAATGTCAAGACTCAGAGGGTGTAGGGCAGCCCGGAATCATGGCGAACCCCAATCATTATCCCTGTGTCGTGAGAGGCGACCAGGGTTGCGTCAGGAAGGGCATCCGGCGTAAAACCTATGCCAAATCAGTATGCGGATCATAACGGATGATCCGCTGTGGCGACCCCTAACGGGAGCAGCCGAAAGACGAACAACAACAACACAATGTCAAGACTCGTATAAGAGCTAAAAATCAAAAAATTTGACAGCAATTACAGCTGTCAGTCTGTTGGGATAGGTCTCTACCAACTTTGCACACCTTGATTGGGCAATATTTGCCCATTCTTCTGTACAAAACTGTTCAAGCTCAGTCGAGTTGTGTGGGGAGCGTCGGTGGACAGCAATCTTCAAGTCATGACACAGAATTTCAATTGCATTTAGGTCAGGGCTCTGACTGGGCCACTCAAGGACATGTATATTTTTGTTTCCGAGCCACTCCAGTGTAGTTTTGGCTGTGTGCTTTGGGTCATTGCCATGCTGAAAAGTGAACTTACATCTCAATTTTTGGTTTCTTGCAGAGGGCAGCAGGTTATCCTCTGTGATTTTTCTGTATTTTGCTCCATCCATTTTCCATTCTATCCTTACAAGTGCCCCCATCCCTGCTGATGAGGAACATCCCCATAACATGATGCTGCCACCACCATACTTCACAGTAGGGATGTTGTTCTTTGGGTGATGGGCTGTGTTGGGTTTGTGCCAAACATAACGTTTTGCATTTCAGCCAAAAAGTTCCATCTTGGTTTCATCAGACCACAAAACGTTTTGCCACATGCCTTCAGAATCTCGACTTGACTTGCTGGGAAACAAAAAAAGCTTCAGACTTGCTTTGGATATTGTTGTCCCTTGTACACAGTGACCAGTCTTTGCCATAGAGGCATGTAGTTCTTTCAAAGTTTCCATTGGCCTCTTGATAGCCTCTCTGATCAGTCTCCTCCTTGCTTGGTCTTCCACTTTGGAGGGACGGCCTGATATAGGCAGGATCTTGGTGGTACCATATGCCTTCCACTTTTTAATGATTTCCTGACTGTACTCCAAGGGATATTCAAGGCGTTTGAAATATTTTTATACCCATCCCATGATCTGTGCCTTTCCACAACTTTATCCCAGAGATCTTTTGAAAGCTCCTTGGTTCTCATGGTTGAGTCTTTGCTGTGAAATGCATGACCCAGCAGAGGAAACCTACAGGAACAGTTGATTTTATTCTGAAATTGGAAGTTGTGGGTTATGGTGTGTAAATAAAGGTGGGAAAAGTCTTATTTAATGCAATTTCATTCCAGGCTATAAGGCAACAAAAGGTGAAAAAGGATGTTTTTCACCTTCAAGGACCGAAAATTAATTTGGAAGTTCAACATGGCAATGATGAGCCAAATGGCCTCCTCATTAACCTTGTTTGAGGTCGTTTTAAAGCCTGCCACCACTAGTTAGACCGAGTGTCATCCCGTGAAGGATCTGGATCATTTTTATATTAATTTCCTTTTTGTACACAGAAAATAAATATTTAAAAGCAACACGTTTGATTCTCGACAGAGCATCGACCTTCGAATGTGCAGGTACAGTCCAAGCCCCGCCATTTTTCCCCATCGAGAGAGTCACATGACATATGGTGCTCAATTCCCAAAAGTGCCGAACGTTATTTCTTGTCTTAAATCAATTTGATTACGAATTGAAAGTTTTATTACGACTTTGACCTTCCGTGTGTGAAAATAAATACCGACAGAAAATTTCTGGGAAATTGGTACAGGGGTTTGGATAGACCTACACATAAGGAACACTTCCATCCCAACTGTAGTTATATCTGTATTATTTTTTCCAGCTAAATTACCTCTCCACCTCGTATCACTGGTCAGGAAAGATGCATTGTGAGTGTAGTTAGAGTTATCCCATTGTTCTTTTCCTCATTCCAAACTCCATTCCTCTTCTCAAACTCCATCCTGAAACATTTCTAATTCTCCATCCATCCATCCATCCATTGGGACCATACTCTGTGCAGAGCGTTGGTGCTGCCGAAGCAGTCTACTGGGTTACTGGGCACAATCCTGGATGGATCGCCACTCCGACGCAGGATACCAGGAAGCTGGTCCTCATTTCACCGACCTCAGAAGGATGACAGGCTGATTCAAACCCACCTGGTATTAATTCAACAGCCAAGTAGGATTTGAACCCAGGACCCTAGGATCCCAAGCCCACCACTCCAGCCATTAAGACAACACCAGGCATGAACCATACAAACCCATCAAGAAACACTTCAATGGTATGTACCAAACACGATGTCCTCTATAGCGTAACAAATTCAGCCATGCCTTGGCGGTAACAAAACATCTGGCTCATTGTCCTGTCCCTTTCAACCACGAGGCATCACGCGCCTGCCGCCCCCCCCCACCCCCCGCGCACACACATTCTGCACCCAATCACAATGACTCAATCAGAGTGCCTGCCAATCAAGGTGGCTGGATTGTGGAAGGCAGACGGGTGAGAAGACAGAAGACAGGGCCATAAAAATGCCTGGCAGAGTGAGACAAAAAAGGAGAGTGAGAATTTGAGAGTTCAAAGAGTAGTGGTTGAAGAGTTTGGAGGAGTTCAGAGAGGTTGGTTGAGCAGTTCTGAAAGAGTTCAAGGTGAACCACGCCAAGTGCCATACCTTGGGGACAGCGGAACGAGCGCTGAGCACAAAGCGGAATGCGCACAGAAACGTGAGCTCCCAGGAGTGGTCACCACCTCCTCACTGACATTACCTCCTATGCTGACTTCGTTAAATCCAACCACAAACTCTCGAACATCAAGAGAATCAACAGTGGTTCTCCTCAGAGCTAAATTATCTCCTTAGATGCCTTACTCACAAACTTTACATTCTTGCACCTACCACCTGCGCTACCACCCAAAATGTCCTGGTGTTCGAAAAGAATCTGTAATGCGCTGCAGGAAAAAGGTCCTCATTAGTGTACATAGATCGTACATGCAACAATTTTGCCAGCCCATTAAATGGTGCTCAAGGAGGTTGCCCTGTTCACTTCCCCCCCACCCCCAACCCCCCCCAGCCCCCCACTACACCTGTGGTTTGAGTCGATCTTTTATACACTTCAGAGCATAGAGTAAGGCCCCCCTTTACACTTATACACTCTTTTATACACTCCAGAGTAAGGCACTCCGGAGCATCGTCAGATCGCTTACACAAATTTTATCTTTCTCTCAAATGTATTCAACCTGTATTTATTTTGTTAAGACAAAGTGTCAGTCAACTTCAATATCATATTAAAATGTGTAATTTTGAGTCTCTTTGTCTGTCTGTCCTTTTGACCACGATACATTTGGTCGTTACTTGTCCAATATCAAGCAAACTTGAGAGACACTGATCAACCACAGACTCGAGCGTGGCATAGAATGCGTCCTTCACGGTGAGATCACTCTCCTCAGTCGGAGCATATAGAGAGACCAGGGAAACGACACCCAAGGAGTGATGAATCCTTAGTCTCATAATATGCTCGTTCACTGGTGTCACCTCAATTATCATTGGAGTCAGGTTATTGGACACAGCTGCAGCAACTCCTTGGACATGGTAACCATCAGAGTGACCAGACCAATAGTAGGTGTAACCACCCACCATGATCTCGCCACTATCCGGTCTCCGAACCTCGAGAGAGCAGCAATACCGATGTTCAAACCCTTGAGCTCAGATAATAACAGAGAGGTGATCATCCTCTCTTCGGGATAGGACATTCCAGGCATCCACCCGAAGGGACCGCCTCAGGTTAACCCAATTAGACCGCGCTCTGGTGAATGACACCTCAGCACCACACCGACAACACACTACCGCAATCTGACCCTGGATGTTTACCCCCATGCTTTTCCTCTTATCATTAAGGAATGGGGGTTCTGAAGGCATTGCCCCAATCCTCTCATCCGGCGAGCTGCCTTGCGAAGGGCAGCAACACAGGAGGTACTCCTGCGAAGTGGGTTTTCGGTTTTCTTTGCGTTTTTAGTGTGTTTTGCGGAATGAAGGGTTTTACGGTGGCCGCAGTGCAAATCCTGCCACCAACCTCCTAATAAAAAAGCAACCCAACTGCAGGAGGACGTCCACAGACACATTTGTGCACCAGATATGGATGGCTGTTGGCTCATAAGGAGTTCCTCCGCCCTTTGACAGGTTTTTTTTTTTAATCTTGCCGGGTGTCCATATCCATAGACCCTCATCACCAGGAAACCTGGTGGGAGAGACGGTTTAGTCGCCGACAACCTAACCATGAAACAGGTGACTACAGGTTTACATGATACCTGTAGCAAGTCACAGATCTAATCTGGCCTGGCTTTAGCTCTATGGACAGGTGGCAAGAAAGAAGCCATTACTGAAAAAGACCCATCTAAAAACTCATACTGAGTTTGTGAAAAAGCATCTTAGTGATACTACAGGCATGTGGAGAAACGTTCTGTGGTCAGATGAGCAAAAATTGAACTTTATGGTCTAAATTCACAGCATTACGTTTGGCGCAAGCCGAACACTCCACATCACCCAATCAACACCATCCTCTATTGCCAAGCATGTTAGTGACAGTATCATGTTTTAGGGGCTGATTTTCATCAGCAGGGAGGGGAAAGCTTGTCAGGATCAAAGTGACAATGGACGGTGCAAAGTCCAGGAGAATCCTTGATGAAAACCAGCTTGAGTCAGCCATGATTCTGAAACTGGGGAAAAGTCACATTCCAGGACGACAATGATCCGAAGCACAAAGCTAAAGCCACACTGGAATGGATGAATAAGAAGAAAATAAATGTTCTTGAGTGGCCCAGTCAAAGCCCTGACGTGAACCCAATTGAACATTTATGGAGAGACTTGAAGATTGCAGTCCATCGACGATCCCCGTCAAACTTGGCAGATCTAGAGCAATTTTCACATGAAGAATGGGTAAAGATTTCACCCTCTCACTGTGTAAAGCTGGTAGAGATCTTCCCACAAACACTCACAGCAGTCATTGCTGTAAAAGGTGCTTCCATCGAGTACTGACCTCAGGGACCAAATACTGTACCAACCAGTGAATTTTGTACATGTTTTTTTTACAGGTATTCCTTACATGTAAACTCCTTCAACGATAACAGTATTTAGTTTGATCCCTTCAGTTATGACTAAAAAATAGTTTATTTGGAACAATTGTTTCTACATAATTCATCGAAATGTGAAATTATTGTTCGGGGGGGGGGGGGGGGGGTGAAGTGAATATTTTACTTTTACAACTTTTACTTTTACTTTACCTGTAAAAGTGAATACTTTTACAGGCCTCCGTATATACCTGGAATGAGAAGGGTCACATTGTCTTTTTATCATTCTCCAAAGAATCTTTCAAAAGCTGGATTCTCATTTTAAACATGATGTTGTTATTCTTGGCATTAATAGGCCCTCTTCATTAAGGAAAGTGTGTTTAGCGAATTACGTGATTGGTTCGGCTAAGTTTGCAATTTACAAGTCGAGGAAGACAAAAATTAAAAAGGGTTGTTTCTTCTCATAATGTGGTACTTACCCTTAAGGCTCTTGTTCATGAAACTCAAATACCGTTTTTATAAAATGAAAAATCATTCAACACTCGACAAAGAATAACGAGTTTTCAACGAAGCCTTTTGCAAAATTGATGATGATGATGATGATGATGATTCTTTCATCATTTCCTTTTAAATCAATGTCTCACTGCATTGATCATCAATGATGTCCTCTTCCTTTTTGATGAACAAAACTGATTTTTGTATTTTTGTCATAAAAGGAAGGAGCAGTCAGTCAGTCAGTCAGTCTCTCCATCTCACTTTATCACTTAACTCTTCCTTCCTTCACCCCAACATTATTCATTCAATATGTGGGGGAAACACATTAGTGCTACTCTATTGACAGAAAGGAGTAGATGTCTCTGTAAAAGGAGGCTGCTCAACCTTCCTATGATGAGATCCTGCAGATGCCAGCACAGAACCGTTCGCTATGCATCCCTCACAATACCATATCATGCACAGAGAATGCAATGACCAGAAACTAATGATGCTACAAACAGGACAATTAGGTATTTTGGTCAGAGTACTGGTGCACAATGGCCTTCTTTTTTTAAGATACCATGCAATTTTACCCTCCACAAACAAGTGCTAACAGAGAGGAGAGCAGGGATAATATCAACTGCAAATGAAAGTTAATATTATTCACTGCATACAAAGTACGAGGATAAGATTCCGGAGTTGGATGCCATTCCATTAGAAACTAGAAGGGTACTCGGTAGAGCGCATACCTCCGCCACGTAATGCCTGATCCATGAGAACATATCGGGCCCAATACATTTTTGAAATATCATGCGGCAATCGTTTTTCAGCCCTATCTCACAATGATGAAGAATCGCTTTAAAAATTAAATAATTCTCATATCCAGATGTGGATTCGGATCTTCACCAAAATTGAATAAATTCGTCGTGGTCACACAACCAACGTGTCCACCAAGTTTCATCTGAATCCGTCTGCAACCTTTTGAGATATCGTGCTATATATTAGTTTAGCCCTATCTCTCAATGGTGAAGAATCACTGAAAAAATTATCAGATCCGGATCCGGATCCGGATCTTCACCAAAATATAATCAGTTCGTCCTCGTCACACACCCAACCTATCCACAAAATTTCATCCAGATCCGTCAACAACTTTTTTAGATATCCTGCACATCGTGAAACAGACAAACAGACAGACACAGAAGGGTGAAAACATAACCTCCTTGACTTCCGGTGGAGGAGGTAATTATAAAACCTACTCAACTACTCAAAATAAAATTGGTTAAGTAGATATATCCTATCAGCCCCAAAAACTTTATATCATCAAAATCATGGCAAAATTAAGACGAAGGGCCCGCTCCTCACCAAATGCAGACACCTGTCACAACATCTAGTTTAGATCACATTGTGCAGCTATAATAATCAATTAATGCCTGCTCGTCCATGTCAGTCATCAAGTCCAAGCTGGAATTTGTAAAGATCATAGCTTTATAATGAACCATTCTTAGAACTTTGAAATTCCCAATCACAGCTTCAATGCACATGTTCATCCAAACTGCATATTAAGGTGCTGACAGCTTCCTTTTTGACAGAAAATGTTTTTTTTATTTTAATATAGACAAAAGCCAAAAAAGCAATTATCTTTTACATCTACACAATGGTGAATTGCTGACTGAATGCTGAATGAGTCAGAGATGGTTATTACACAAGGAGACCATTAACTCACCGATAGGGAATGTGAACTGGGTTTAGATTATCACACACACACACAGTTATTTATTTCAACACAAAAAAGGGTTCCAAACTTCCGCATGTGACCGGTAGTGATTCGATGGTGACCTATAAAAATGGCCTTGTGTCCGAGCCAGTTCTCTTTGGTTTGATAAACCTTGCGGATCACAAGTGAAGCGTCGCTTAAAGCTGACTGCTCATTCCTGTTTGTACCAAATTGGAGAGGAGGGTCTAGTTATAATTGTTGATAGGCTGCACTTTTCTTTTATTACAATGCATAAACCCATTCGCATGACCCTAATTTACAAACATATATATATATATAATCACCATTGGACACAGTACACACCTGTTGTTGTTCTGTGCGGATTATGTGGTTTACCATGTGAGACATAATCCGCGGCGATGCTCACCATATGAGTCAGGAGGTGCGTCTGATGTATAAACGACGAATATGGCCTTTAATGGTATACCATCCTGATGTGGGCAAATAAGACTGCAATCCAGATCGGTGGTTACGTTTGATATTTAACTGATGATGACCATAAAATCTTTGTCTTTGACAGAGTCAACGGGCCGAAACCTCTGTGTTGGAGTCGATGCTTTGGTGTGGACCATGTCCAATGGGGATCAGCGGAGTGCTTCGTTTGATCACCACTTCATATTATATATATATTATATATATACTATACATATACATATATATACACATATATATATAAATATAGATACATAATATATATATATATATATATATATATATATATATATATATATATATATACATATAC
>CM068964.1:101413617-101418617 GCA_035128595.1 Eptatretus atami | reverse complement strand
GCTTTAGATTCTCCATAATCCAGGAGAGACAGATGTTATGCTGGAGAGCAGTACTCCATTGAACAATGGACAAAGACAGTGTGGACTGAAAGTAGCACTGATTTTCACAGGAAAGATTTGGATCAACGGAGACAACTATTTTTGGAGACTACTTTTGCGATGTGGTCAGCCCAGAAGAGGGCATGGCTAATTGTGAGGTCTAGACATTCAAATCTCAAGAGACTGAACTTCTTCCAGTGGCTGACCATGGAAATAGACAGGTTGGTTAGTTTGATGATCTTTCATAAGTGACAGGGAGAGACAGAGTTTTACAGGTTTGAGGAAGATGTTCCATCTATCAGACCAGAGTTTCATCATTTCCACATCAGCAGAGAGTGACGCAGCTGCTCTCTGCCGAGAAGAGGGATGGGGTACCATACGGCACAATGTGAAGTCATCTGTAAAACTTGGCAAGCAATGCAGAATGCCAGATTGTGTCAAATGCTCAAAATATGTCCAGATAGATCATTCCAATCCCTTCATCGAGGGCCTCCAACCATTGCTGCTGGAGGGGCAGCAGCCTGCCCATAGTTGAGTGACCGGGACGGAATCCAAACTGATGGTCAGAGATCAGGCTGTTTGAAAACAGGAAAAACTTGACATGAGCAGCAATGATGGATTGCATGAGTTTATCTGTAATTGAAAGTAAGCACACTGGGTTAGAGTTGATAAGATCTGTTTTACTTTTTTGTAGCCATCTTGCACATGGACGTGACTTTTGGTGAGTTCCAGGTCAATGGACTCCAAAGGAGATAGACAAATTGCCTCATTTCAGCTTCTATATTTATTTAAATTAGCACATTCCTTTTCAAATGATTCCATCTTGTAGAACCACTTTGCTCCAAAATGCGGACAGGTCGGCGGTCTGTCTGTCTTCTACCACCTCCTTTCTGGTCTTGCACCCTTTGCTCTTTCATGCTTTGTCCCTCCCTCCCCCCCCCCCCCCCCCCCCCCCAACCACCCATGTTTCTGCAGAGTGCATGTGGTCCACCATCAACCCCTTGTGATGAAACTCCCTAAATCCAGAATCACTGCTCCCCTCCACTCATTCATTCCCAATTTTCCCACCTGTGTAATCAACTTAAACCTTCTCTTCAATCTCATTCTTCCATCCAGGTCTTCAAAACAGCTATTCACCACCATCTCAGATTGTCCCGAATCCAAAACCATGATCTTTTTCTACCCTTGTTAATCCCACTCCCCCATCCCCCCAAGCTCACCTCGTTCCAAATTTCCAGTTTTTTCTTCCTGAGAGTTTCCTTCTGTATCCATCTTGTCCACCTCATGCATCTTCTCTTGTCCCCTATTCCTCCCCACATCCATTGTTTGTGTCCCTCTATCTTTGGCCTTCAACTCTGATGTTGGTCCCCCCCCCCCCCCAATCTCCATCTGCTGTTCCTTTTGTTCTGTTGCATCCTTATACATTCATTGTTCTAGCTCTTCCACGAGCCTTGACTTTGTATACAAAAACAAATCTGTCCAATTTACTCTTCTGTCTCGCCATCGTGCCTATTAATGGCCTTTTCAACTTTCAATGTCCACTTTGTTCCATGTCTGCTCATCACCCCCACCCCACGGACGGCGCATATATAAATCTTCCATTCTTTGTCTAACTCTATCATAATTCTGTTTAGAAGATCTTTGGTTTGGAGAATGGGGAGAGAAGGGGACGGGGTTCTTTTGGAATAAATATGAGTTCTCTGAGATGAAATAATTCCATGACCAGGAGGTGTGAACTTACCAAGGAATGATTCGATTGATTCAGTTGGGTAATATAAGGTTTAAGGTTTAGGTGGTTGACTATGAAATACATTTCTTGAATGGGTCTCCAATCCGTGGCCGAGTCTGACCGATGGAAATTATCTACGTCTATGAGATTCGATAAAATCAGCGAAAAGAAAGCATGTAATGACCAAGCCGAGTTATGATCCATTCAGCTGCAGGCCAAAACACCCCTGTAAATAATTGGAAAGAGGCTTGTGCAAAATTTACACCCAGGAGGAAAACTGCTTAAAGGAGCAGAAACTTTTCATTTTTTATCGCTGCAATCACGAGGAATTATAACAGGCTGCAAATGAAGCGAGTCTTTAACAACGAGCCTTCCTTGAATTTATAAAACTATACCAGAGCAGCGGAACACTTTCCAAGGACAACCTTTCAGTAATTGCAGTAATACTCACAACAATCAGAGTTTTCCTCATAATTTTTTTACTATTAACATTACTTTAAGGCTGAAGCCCATGATTATACCAAAGGAGTACAACCATAGTATCGATAGTTCATAAGAGTGCCGTTACCATGGGCCAAATGGCCTCCAACATGTCCGAGTTCCCTTGTGTGGTTGCACAAGAGAAAAGGCAACAGCACAGGAAAAAGACTTAAATAACTTGATCGGGTCAAAATCAAGTTGCCAATCTGCTAAAAGTGACGATAATTGCAAAAGGAAGAACAAGTAAAAGAGCAATCAGAGATTGCAGACCCTCACCAGGACTTGTTTTGCATGGTATTTGTGTAGTTTTGTGTGGTGTATTTTGTGTGGTGTTTAAGTACTGGTGCGTTACCTTATTGATAATAAGCATACAGTAACTAGAATTGCCACTTTATAACTGCTGGCAGTGATGACCGGGACCCAAGACGCCCCGCTTTGATGCAACCCCGCTTTGATTAGACGCCTGACCCTGATCCGTGACGTTTTTTATTACTCAATTGAATTTAGAATGGGATTAAAATAAATTCAATTCAAATCAAATGGAAAAACCAAATAGGTACAGTCCTGCATTGGAGTAATCAGAAGGAACCCAAACAAGCAAAAACCAAACATTAAGTCATCAGGAAGAACCTGGATAGGATTCGCATTTCAGCTGCTACTCCTCTATCCTCAAACCCATCCAGGCACAGCCAAGTGAGCCTTATTCAAAAATAAAATAAAATAAAATCTAAAAAGAACCCAGATCAAAAAAATTAATAATTCTGGCTGCCAGACCATGTGTCTGATCAAGTTGAAATTTAAAACATGCATTCCCCATCAGGATCAGATCATAATAGTGAAGTTTCACATCAGTTGGTTAAGCAGTTCCAGAAAAAATATTATTTTTATATTTTTCTTCAATCCAATATTGCTGCCAAACCATGTAACCAATCAATTATTCTTAAACAAAGTTGTACACCCATGGCTTAGGGAACATTTGTGTGAAGATCTGTCCGCCCATTCTGGAGAAGATTTTTTCTAGGTTTTTGGGTAAATTCCAATATGTGGCTGCTAAACCATATGGCCAATGCCATCATATGTGTAATATTTTGTTCCTTGTGGATAGGCTGTCATACTTGTAAAGTTTCGCCTCAATCTGTTCAGCCGCTTCAGAGAAGAAGATTTTTGAAGGTTACAACTATATATATATATATGGCTGCCGAATCATGTGACCGATGAAGTCATCATTTTTTTTCTGTGGACCATTTTATCCCTAAATGACCCTCAGGAATGTTCATACTGATGAGATGTAGCATTATACATATGCAATTATGACATCATAATGAAGGCACCTGTGACATCACAAAAAAACATACTTCTTCCCCATGAGGAGTACTTGCAATGTGTGAAGTTTCAACTTTTTCCTTGCTGTGGTTTCAGAGATAGAGTTCCACAGTTTTTCATATTTTCCAACTTGGCTGCCACACCACATGACCTATGACGTCATAATTATCAATAAAACATTCTGCATGAGTAATCGCTTCTATGGTGAAAATTTCGTCTCAAAACAAGCGTTTGCGGAGAAAACACTCAAGTTCTGTGTGGACAAATAAACAAACACACAAACAAACAAATGAAAAATCACTCAGAGTGACAACTTGGCAAAACAGAACAAAGTAGAATGGCACTCGGTAGAACGCATACCTCTGCCAGGTGGAACAGTTCACATTTTGTATTCCACTGATGGGCTGGATCCGAACCAAAATCAAATCCGCTTGTTCTTGTCACCTATCACTTGTCTTGTAACCTTGTCTTGTCACCTTAACTCATCCACCTTGTTTTGTCATAACTCGTCCACAACTTTTTTAGATATAGTGATATATTTAGTTTTTGGCCCGATCAATCAATTTTCGAAATTAGGCCTGTGTTGACCTTTTGACCTTAAAATTAATTGGTAGTTCAATTCAGTGACCTGACATTAAAATGCTCTTCAAATTTCAAGTCAATCGGATTAAAATTGATGATTTTAGAGATTTGGAAAATGCTGACCTTTTGGTCGATGTTGACCTTTTTCACCTGTGGTGATCACAAAAATAATGGGTGGTTGAATTCAGTGACCTGATATGTAAATCCTTTTCAAATTTCAACTCAATTGGATGAAAATTGAGGATTTTAGAAAATTGGGCTCAAATTGGCCTATTGCCCTTTGTAGACATTTTTGGTTGACCAATACTTTACGAAACTTCAATGTGGGACCGTCGCAGGGTCGGTGACATTAATCTGAAAATTTAAGGATCGGTTGAGCGATTTGGGCTGGAGGTGAGTGGACAGACAAACAAACACACAAACACACACACACACACACACACACACACAAACAAATGGAGGCGATCAACATACTTTTCAAAAAAATATTTTTTTTGCCATCAAACAAACAAAGAAGAAAAAGACGTCATGCAGAGCATGATACTTGCAAAATCCGCCCCCACCCCCTCTCCAAAGGTTACCATGGATACATCAAATTGTCCATTTCATGAAGATTAAAATTGACATTCCGCATCAAAGCCCAGGTAAATCGGATGAAAACTGATTATTTTTCAGATTGAAATTGATGATTTTAGAAGTCTGACCTTGAGTTGACCTTTGACCTCAAAAGTAGTTGGTTTCCCAATCCAGTGACACAATATGCAAATCCTGTTCAAATTTCAAGTCAATCGGATGAAAAATGACGACTTTAGAAATTTGACCTCAAAATCAATCGGCTTCTCAGTTG
>CM068964.1:101379139-101402579 GCA_035128595.1 Eptatretus atami | reverse complement strand
AAGAACTCCAACTGCAATACGTGTCCACTCGGTGAAAGAGAATGACATAATCATGGAAAAAGTTGGTGTTATCAACCAGGTCACTTTGTTCCATAGCAAGACATTCCTTTTATCAACATTTAGGTTAAAAGACTCTTGGCCAAAGGGAAGCATAACTGACAGCCAATTCGACTTATAGCATAAAAATTAAATTTATAAAGCACCAGCAACAATTACAAATTGAGAGTACATTAATATAATTATTTTCTTCCACACCACTGAAAGGCCGCTTCTGGATCCGGACCTGAACCAACATCTAATCAGCTTGTTCTCGTCACCTAACCAACTCATCCACCTAGTTTTGTCATTCATCCACAACCTTTTTAGATATCATGCTATATATAGTTTTTGGCCCCATCGCTCAATGGTGACAATTCACTTAAAAAATTTAAAAGAATTCTCGTAGTCGGATCCGGATCCGAATCTTCTCCAAATTCAAATCGATTCGTCCTTCTCACACACCCAACCTGTCCTGTCCACCAAGTTTCGTTCAAATCTGTCCATAATTATTTGAGATATCCTGCTGCCAGACAGACAGACAGGCAGACAAACAAATAGGGGTGAAAACATAACCACCGCCCACCTTTGGTGGCAGAGGTAATTATATAATACCTGCTGTGATGATGATTATGATTATTGTGATGGTGATTACTATAATCAAAATGGGGAAAGATTATTTTTTCCGTTTGTTTTTTTTCGAACAACAAACACGTTTTAACAAATTAACAGGTAATGAATTGAAAGGCTAGTTCCTCACACATCTTACATCATGAACGCGAAATTGAAGGAAAGAATATGCGACATCAATGTCGTCTCCGTTCAGAATTCGCCTTTGTTAAGTGTCTCTTTATTACCACTTCTAAATGAAACGCCTCCAGTGTTGCCACTACAATGACATCAGTGCAAAGCGATTTCCTAGGACCGGCTGCACCATCCCACGAGTCGCCCGGCGTGGGCGACGGGCGAGCTCAACTCTTTGATGGCAACCGCAAACCTCACGCCGTGACCACAAGGCCACGCCATTTCTTAGCGTCCTCTCAAGGAGCTTTGCACAGCCCCGGGGAGCAAGACAAAGGCAGCCAGGAAGGCGCGCTGCGTAACAGTTTGCAACATGCGTAAATATTACACATGTACGTACAACTTTAGAGTGAACGAGTACACGTGTTTCTTTTCTCTTGTTTCAAAGACAACAGTTCACCTTCAATCGATTCCGACATCACCACCAAAGCATCATCTTGACTTCTGTCTGGAAGAAGGTTGAGCTGGAGGTGAGTCTTCAAAAGGAGCACCCTTTAAACCTGACTGGCTGCATCCATGAATTACAAGCATTACAAGGTTTAATTATAAATGTTTTAAAAGTTTGATTGATACTTCACATTACAAAAAGTTCTGAACGATAGAACCTTCCATCGTTTTAAGGACATGTTCAGCCAGCCGTCTTGTACGCACGCCCAGACGGAAAAAAGTTCCTGAGCTGTCGAAAAAGTAGGTCTCAGTCTGGTACCCCGCCACATCGACCTTGCCGATCACAAGATTATACGGGACTAGCAGGGGTACCCAGCGTTAACTGGTGTTGTTCCAACCCTGTTGGCATTTTAAAGAAATCAATTTATTGTTTTTGTGGGGGGGCCGAAAACACTTCCCTCCACCCATGAAGGAATGGGGTCAGGGATCATTCAATAATACTTTTCGCATACACTAACTACAAAGGCTTGGGCACTTTTGAGCGAATAAAAAAAAGCAAATCCAACTTTGTTTTTCAAAATTTTTATTTTTGCCTCAAACACTCCCCAACTAACGAACGTCTGAAATTATAATTAAGATCCATCTGTCCATCTCTGAGAAAAAAATGGCAACACACAGACACACATCCATTGGGACCATACTCCGTGCAGAGCGTTGGTGCTGCCGAAACAGTCTCCTTGGCTATTTGGTACATTCCTGGGCAGGTCAGCACTTCCAACACAGGATACCAGCATGCTGGGATATGGGATAGTCATTTTGCCAACCTCGGAAGGATGACAGGCAGAGTCAACCCCACCTGGTATTAATTCAACAGCCAAGGGGGGATTTGAACTCAGGATCCTAGGATCCCAAGCCCACCACCCTAACCTTTAAGCCAACACCAGGCAAACAAATGCACAGACAGACATCTTTCTTACAGTGTGGACGAGGAAGTTAAAGTGTTGAGGACATTGCTGTAAAATCATGTTCAATCTGAGCTTCTCGCTGAACTCCAACTAAAAGCGAATCGTCCGTCATATGGTGGAATGCCAGCCTGTGAAGGAACAGCGACAGAGTGCGAACCGTTCATGAAACAAAAATCAACCGACTAATTAATCACACCAACATCTACGTCGACCCGCTTACGTCCGTCCTCTCCTGCAACGAAATATTTAATTTTTTCATCGAGGTATTGAATTATAATTCCCGGTGTTGTTGTTTTTTTCCCCCATTGGCAGTAGCAACGCACTTCACTGCTCGACTGCTTTAAATAAGCATGTGAGAAGGCACTCGGTCCTATCGCTAAGTGCGCACTGTCTGAGAAATTGTATTTCTGGCCAGTCGGCTAGCAGGCAGTGCCGCAAGCTTGGCGTGGTGACACGATAAACATTTCCCATTAGCCGCTGTATTCATGAACCCACTCAAGCAGGCAATAGTACGGCAAGGCCTTTTAAATGTTTTAATGAAACGGCGTGCCAGAACGTTCACGAGATCAGTTTAAAACTTCAGAAGAACTCCTCACATTCATACTATTTTGACAGAATTTTGGGATACCTTCACAAAGGACTTGCTACGTTGTTTTTTTATGACATCCGAGGCCGAGAGGCATGCCTCCACGTTCATCAGGCCAGGCCCGATTTGTTTGTAGGCCGTGCCTAGTTTTGTTCCTCGACTTGCAAATCAGAAACACCCGTGGTAACTTCACAGCGTTGGCACGGCAGTACATCACGATGGCAGCTGCCCTGGGAGTGTGCCCTTGCCTTCGCCATACACGTGGGCCCGCAAATCATGACGCCGAGGTAAATTTCAATATCCACGACGACAACAACCCTCTTTGTCATCACGATTTCTCACTGTTATCAAAACTGAAAATTATACGAGCTTATAACTCGGTTATTGAAGCCTCATCTCAAGAATGAAACCACCTCACTCAAGATTATGATCGAGCAAAGGGTTCTTCATAAAAACATCTCCAAGACCGTTCTAGTTCTGCCTCAACAGTGGACGCCGTTTTAGTTTATACTAGCAGAGTACCGCCCGGTACGCCATCCTGTTCCAAGCATGCAACACGTTATTCTGACGCACACCTTTATTTGGGCAGTGTATAGGCGACTGACAGCTGCCTCAATGGCTCCCGAAAATAAAATAATAATAACCCGGGATAAATGCATGAAGTAAAAACATACCGATATAAATGCATGCTCACGAAGGATCTACATGAGAAGGAAGCAGGTTTGCAGATTGCCGGAGGACAAAAGAGGGCCATGCAGACAGACATCGCATAAGAGCGGATGAGCGGCAGAAATGAAAGGGACAGAAGTGCGAAGAGGGGGTGAGCAAAATTAGAAAAAATGGAGGGGTGAGTATGGCAGAAAGTGATCGTTTGCAGCGCCGCTTGAAAAAATAGAGTCAGAGGCATCAGGCAACAAACAGAAATTGAGTCAGTTCTGTGGATGAAAGAATATAGGCTTGAAAGGGCAGAGGTGAGTATTTGGGGTAGAAATATGGACAGTAACCAGGAGTTGGATTTTGTAAGAATATGTACACATTCGGTAGGGAGGATGAGGATGGAGAGGTGAGGTGATGGGGAAACTAAGGATCCACCATCCTGCTTGCAGTGGACCGAGAAGGAACCCTTATCATCAGCCTCCTGTAGAGAGATGCCAATAACGCACTGCCTTGAACTCGATCTTCTCCAGAGGAGGATGTTGGGATGCAGCTGCACCGGCCCAGAGTGGGGACCCATACTCCATTATATGTCAGAGGAAGACATTATACACTGTTATGAGTTCTGGACGGTTCAGAATGGACTTGGCTCTGCATAGAATGAGGTGTGAAGCCAGTTTGGCTCGCCCTCCCAAGACACGTGACAGCTTGCGAGCCTGAGAAGCAGCAGGGATTACACCTTTTCCAGGGGTTGGCCAGAGACATAAACTGGTGTGTTGGGAGGGGGGTTCAAAAGCTGATCCTTCAGGAAAGACTGAGTGGGAGGATGGGATTTCTCTGCACCTTATGCAGAACAGTACACCACACTTCTAAGAGGCAGGCTGCTGCAGTATCTGTCTTTGCAGATCGAGACAAAAGGTTGTTCATCAGCCACTTTGAATTAGTCATTGCATCAGCCACATCAGCCACAATGACTAATTCAAAGTGGCTGATGAACAACCTTTTGGCTAGATCTGCAAAGACAGATACTGCAGCAGCCTGCCTCTTCAAAATGTGGTGTACTGTTCTGCATAAGGTGGAGTCATCAGCATCAGAAAAAAAAAATCCAGATTTTCCAGGGAAGTAGAGGTCATTGATGGAGACCAATAATAAGGTCGGTCATGCCATTCAGGGCACGAGCCTCGAGAGAGACATTGTGAGACAGAATGCTTCAAGAGCAGCCTGTTATTTCTCCTTGTTAGAAATAACGGGCGGATAACCATTAGCAAACAGCTTGGACAAAAAGGCTGGGTGCGAGACAGTGTACTGAAAACTCAAGTGACGTCCAGAAAGATAGAAGGTCCTGATATATTCTTTTTTTCTTCTTTTTTTTTTGATATTTGGTGCATCCATCTGTTGTTGGGTTAAAAGCAGAAACATAGCCATGATAGAATAGCCAGAGCAGACACAGAATTGATTATCAGAGAGTTAGACAAGAGATAATACCTGAGAGTCCACAGCAATGATAGATTCCATCACTTTGCTTATTAATGGGGAGAAGGCTGAGCAGCCCGTATGGAGAAATGATCCTCGTTTTGAAATGGAGGACATCCACAGCTTTCTAAGCTGAAGAGAGGAGACCATCTGAGAAACATCTGGAGATAGAGCAGAAGCACAGTTATCAAGGATTACATTGCCAACGCCGCTGACTCCCGGTTGCAGGGGAGGTGTCAATATTTATGAGTAACTTCTCAAGTTTAGTGGGAGAGAAGTCCACATGCTTCAGAAAGCAATCTGTGATGGAGGAAAGGGTGCATTTTCTAATTTAATGTTTTTTTCTTTTAACAGGAGTGAGGCTCATGGAAGAGCAAGATATATCTGACAGTGGAACAAACATCGAGGGAATGAACAAACTGGATAAAAGGAAAGGACGGAATGGAGGAGACACTGAAACTATCGAGTAAGATGGTTGGGTTAGGAAAGGTTAATGGGGGTAATAAAGATCATGGGTCAGAATTGGGGAAGACACAAGATGTCAGTGCACTGTTTGCTTGAAGCTCTGGAGGGAAAAGTGAGACAGAACAGCCTATGGAAGGTGGTCCGTTAGATGGGAGAAGGGAGGGATAAAAGAGCTGAGATACGCAGTCGGACTGGATCTTGGAAGCTTAATCAGGAGGGGGTTCCTGGAAGAATGCATGCATCCTGGCGTAAGTTTCAGGGAAGGGAGGGACTGGGGACATTGGCCTTTTCAATAAGGACAGTATTAAAATACTCAGCTTGTTGCAGAACAGCATCTGACGTAACTCCATTCCTTATTCCTTATGAGTAAAAGAAAAGAAAGGGAATGAATACTGAATGAATACTAGAAACAGACTTGACCAGCTGTCACCATGGGCTTTGCAGAATGCTGAGATAATTGAGAGGTTTAACCGCAGGTCAGCTTGACATTGGGTTCTGAGTAGTTGAAGAACTGATGCACATTGCTCGCAGACTACGTGGAGGAACCTTAGCTTCCATGAGATGTCAGTTGCAATTCTTTTCCAAGTCGAGAATGCAAGATGTTTTTTTGTTTGTTTTTTTTTGCAATTGCCTTGTGACCTGCCACGGTCACAAGAAAACCGTCACGGTGCATTCAGGTTGGGAATAGGACAGTTGAAGGTGTGAAGGAATAAACTGGTGAAGGAGAAAGAACAGTCTGAGAAAGGAATGCCACAAACCCTCGGTAATAGATTTGTGTGCAGCCACTGGTCCTGGTTTGTAGCCACGGTGACCTGTTCTCCCGATGCAATTCCACAAATAGCGCAAGATTTTGAAATTTGTCCAGGGTGTCAGTGATAACTCGTCTACTCTTCATCGAAGGAACTTCGAGGAAAGGTCTCACACGACCAAATCCAAAATTCAACATCTGCCATTTCGAGAGATGCAAGTAGGGAAAGAAACAGGTTAAACAAGAGCGAGAATTGCTTTGCAGTACATGTCCCCGACCGTTGTGATATTTTCTAAAAGTCTAAAAAGTGCATAACTGTGAAAAATTGACAAAACGCCCTGAAACTCGAACTTGTTCTGTGCAGCCCATTATCCATCGTGATTTAGCATTCAGTTATGCGGCACACGTCTCGGTAATACGTGCAAGTGGGTGTTTGTAGGAGTTTAAGATACACTGATTATGAATCTGCAGTTCTACACTCGATATCCCGTGGCAAAACATCTTTATTTACCCAAAATATACGATCACTCTTTGAAGGTCGCGCCACGTTTTGACTCTGCGTTGCGCAGTGTGGTCAGCTAATCAAGATCGTTAGAATCATCCATGGTTGAATATGTGATGCCATTTTCATCCACAGGAAACAAGATGGCAGCCTCCATGGGCAGAGTGGCCGAGGAGAAAAATTACGACGCTTGCATTTGTGCCCCAAAAAAACGCCAAAAATTTGAGCCCACTCAAAGAGCACGGTTGGAGCCGAGTAAAGGAGTACGATTCCAAGTGGTCAAACCTTGATAGGGATGAAGAAAGTATCGCCAACAGCGAGGAACTTCAGGGACAGATGAGATTTTTCCTTCCACCAATCTTGTTTTGTTCGTTGATCTCTGAGTATGACAGGCTGGTGGGTATCCTCACCATAATTCACAGGCCGGTGTTTGTTTGTTTGTTTGTCACGCTACTCCTCCAACAGTTCTGGGCCAATTACATCCAGACTTGCTACATAGGATCAGCATGGCCACAATTAATGAATAGGGGTGTTTTTATCTTTGCTGGTGGTGTTGGGGTGGGGGACAAAGGTGGGATGCAAATTCTCTCTGTAAATGTGGATCGTGTAGCACCGCCTCCAAGGGTATTACAAGTCTCCACCATGTACAGTGCAGTATTCCTGTCCCCACGTTTGCCAGTGCTTTGTGAGGTGCTTTGAATTGTAAGTAGTCGGTATGTTTTTGCTTCATGCACGTAACCCAAGTTTTGTTTTTTTTGCCTATACAGAACTGTCAGTTGCTTATACACCGGCCAAATAAAAGGTATGCATCAGAAGAACGTGTTGCATGCTTGGAACAAGATCACCCGTCAGATGGGTACTCTGCTCGTTGGTATAATACACACTAGCCTAGAACCACTCAAAATAATAATAATAGCACATAAATAATGATGATGGACTGATACGGGTTCTCAGCAACGGCCTGTGACCATTGAACAGACATTGAATCGTGGTGGAAACACTGGCATGATGCTGAATCATGATGCTGTGCACCGATGGGTCCTTCCACAGAATGCACGAGCAGCAATCGCTCAGCAATGTGAAATCATGGCTGGCTGTAGTCACCAGGAACGAGTCCGCACAGATCTGGACGCGTCCACGACACGGCATGATGAGAAAACCGTCATGAGCAATTGTGTCTTGAATCGAGCAGATCTCTCTCTCTATCGAGTGCAGCCTGTGGCTGCTGGTTGCATCATTGGTTGGGACGCGGCTATGCCGCTGATGCAGTGTCCCCCTTACCAGTACACTGGTGCTCATTTTGCCGACCTCGGAAGGATGACAGGCTGAGTCAACCTCCTAGTGTATTTTTTTTAATTCAGCGGCCAACGGGGCTTGAACTCAGGACCCTAGGATCCCAAGCCACCACCCTAACCACTAAGCCAACACCAGGCTCCAATCGAGCAGATGATCGAACCTTTTTCTTCCATGCACATGGAGCTGGTCAGTATCAGCTCTGGGAAGATCGCTGCTGGTAGCATTAAGGACGATCTCTGAAACGCTAATCGGCGTGGGGAGGATGCATTGATGAAATTCATGGAAGTTAAGCTCATGAGTGACAAAGTCGATTAATCATCAGCCTATCAAACAGCTAAAATTGAAAACCTTCGCCGACCAAACTGCAAGGAAAACAGCAAAGTCCGGTCGTGATGCCATGCTGAAAGTGAACTATTTATCCGGCTGCTGGTCATCAGCCAGCAGAGGAAAGTTGACCGGAAAAACGTCCTGACTTACTCACTGGGGCCTGCGTCTTATCCACTAGCAGTTGCTGATGGCAGTTTAGCGAAGACAATCAAAAGCACCTAACTCCAACGTCTCAAGACCAAGTCTATTAGGCATGTTCTAATTGAATCGGCAAAGTACGCTGCCATCATGATTGATGGTATGGCTGTCATTCATGCCATGTCGTCTCGTTTACCAGCCACGTTTGGTGGTTTTGCTAATGCAATCCTGACCGAGATGCTTGCTCCAGCCAGTTGATGTGATAGCCGCAGACTAGACTTCATATTCGACTGGACCCTGATGTCAGCATCAAATTGCTCGAGTGACGGAAATGATCCGGCTCTACATTACAACACATGAAGATCTTCGGTAGAGATCAGAAGATTCCTCAGCAGAGGGTGAATTCTTTGAGAGATAGCATGAACAAGGCAGTATTGAGTGAATTTCTTTTTGTAGTTTGGAGTGAAGATGTCACGAAACTATCTTTTCACTCTGTCATCCACGGGGCCAGTTGTCACAGGTTTTCCAACGAGGGCACCAATATCATACCAGAATTCTGCTCCGATCACGAAGACGCCGACACAAGGTTGGCCCTTCATTTGAAGCACGTGGCCGATAACATGCCAAGTGCTACCTTCCAGGTACACGGTCCAGATACATACGTGGCTGTCATATTATTATATCATTCGGGCAGCATCCATGGAGAGGTCCATCTCCATACCGGGCTCAAAAGTACGACCAATATCATCAATGTGAGCAGGATGGTTCAGTGCCTTGGAAGCAACTTCTGCAAATCGCTCGTTGATTTGCATGTGTTTACCGGCTGTGACTCTACAAGCTGCTTCAGGGGCAAGGGAAAGAGAAAAATGGCTGATCTGGTCCAGGGTTGCCATAAGCACTGCAACATATTCCCATAGCTTGGTGGAGCTTTTGATCCAACCAACCACTTGTGTTTATTGCTCGAGGCCTTCGTCATCGAGTTATACTGTCAAAAGTGTGTGTCTGTAGATGAAGCTTTGTGTTGGCTGTTTTGTCTCGTGGCAAAGGAAGATCATTCCCTTTTACCAACAAGTGATGCCCTGTGGTAGCATCGCTTTCATTCTAATTACCAATTTGCCATCCACCAGCGTGCGCTCGATCAGTTCATTCATGCCCCCCAGTCCGAATAACAACGGTTGGAAAGTGAATGATAACACACTCAGAATTTGGTGGATGACAAGGGAGCCAGCTGCCAATGAACTTCTGGATTTTGTACACTGCAAATGTGCAAAGACGAACTGCACAACAAAGCTGTGCTCATGCCGTGCGAGCAATGTCATCTGGACTAAGCTGTGTGAGTGCAGCGGGTGTACTAACATGGAGAGAACACAGGCGATGCAGTGGACAAGGAGAACGACTCTGACCCCCCGAGTAGGATTCCCTCCGGATACAATGAATAACTGATCGAGAGCACCCTTTGGTGGCTTTGCATAAGCTGTGACCTCAAGGGCCTTTAAGTAGATTTTTTTTCAATTATAAGGAAAATTATTAATCATGGAAAACATTTTTGAATTCCAAATACATGCTTATGAGACTCATAATGTATTGTTTGTTTGGTTGTATACAACATTTTAAATGATCAAATTTGAGAAAATCCTTGAAGGAATTTTCTTAAATTTAAGGAAGTCCCTTAAGGGATTTTTTCCAAACTGGAGCACCCCCGACCCCCTAGATTCCAGAATCTAGAACTCCTGTATCTACCCTGCAGCTCATCGCCATCCCATTGGTGCTATGAAACAGGAAACCCTCTCCCCTTTCCAGCGATATCACACAAGTGTAAATGCCGAGGCTCACAATTTGGCTTTGCCGAAGTTGTGACCCCAAGGGCCCATGATCCCTCACTCTGGACCACTGAATCGTCCTTGTGAATTGAAAATTTATCTTTCCAAAAGTATTACCGATAAATGCAAGGATTCTTGGTCAATTACGTGTGAAACACAGGGTCGGACAGCAGCTTGGACTTGTGAACCCCCAGGGCCCTCGTAAGGAGGTTCAGGGCCCTTTTAACCCCTTCGCCATGGAATATCGAGTGTGGAACTGCAGGTACTACTAAGATGTGTGCCATGGAACTCAATTTCTGGCCGTTTTTCTGGCCGATGGATAATGGCCTCGTAACTTGTGGCCTAGTAATAGTAAGCTTGAGAATGGCCTAGTAATAAAGCCATGTACCAAGTTTCAGTTGACTATGTTAAAGGGTATGGGAAAACAAAAAGACTGTAAAACCACAGATGGGATGGACGGATGGACGAACAGATGGAGAGCAAACCTATGGTCCCCTCCAGTGAAACCAGGAGGGGACTAAAGGCCCTGTCACACCTTGACGATTTAGCCAGCGTATGCCTATTTATGAAAAATTTGTCTAAAACGCTGGTACAAACGTCGAATACGTTATGGGTACGTTTTGTATAAGTTAAGAGCACACTGAAAAACACTGATACGTCATAGTACGCTGGCTTTAAACGTTGTACTTTTGGGTTTTCCTCAAATTTTTTTCATGCTTGAAATTTTACGACTATGCCGGCGTATGACTCACACGTTCCGCTACGTGGCCATAAGTTGTAGGCACGTTATGCGATCGTTGACACACGTCGAAACACGTTACTTGTAAGTTACTCATAAGTCGAAACACGTCGAGGTAATGTTTAGTGTACCCAAAACTTATTTCTAACCTATGAGTAACGTTTTGTAAGCACGCAACACGAACGTTGTTCACACTTTGCAACACGTTACTTGAAAGTACTACTACTTACTACTCCAACATCGACATCACTAAATTCTCTCGAACTACTACTACTACTACTACTACTCTACTGCCAAATCGACATCCTAAATTCTCTCGAACTACTAGATACTACTACTTGCAACATCGACATCACTAAATTCTCTCGAACTACTACTACTACTACTAATAACATCGACATCACTAAATTCTCTCGAACTACTACTAACTACTACTACTACTGCTAACATCGACATCACTAAATTCTCTCGAAGTACAAACTACTACTACTACTACTAACATCGACATCACTTAATTCTCTCGAACTACTGCTACTACTACTACTACTACTACTAACATCGACATCACTAAATTCTCTCGAACTACTGCTACTACTACTACTACTACTACTAACATTGACATCACTAATTCTCTCGATACTACTACTACAACATCGACATCACTAAATTCTCTCGAACTACTACTACTGCTACTACTACTGCTACTACTACTACTAACATCGACATCACTAAATTCTCTCGAACTACTACTACTACTACTAATAACATCGACATCACTAAATTCTCTCGAACTACTACTACTGCTACTGCTACTGCTACTGACATTGACATCTACTCAACATGGAGTCTGGAACACTGACGGGTTCCTCTTGTGAAGCCCATTTGTATATACCAATTCCCTAAACGCTGCCAATACGCCATTATACGGTAGATGTAAGTTAGAAACACGTTCAGTAAGTTCTGTGGTCGTCCGGAAGACGTCAATCAAATTCGTCTACATACGCCAATGTGCGTTTGAGATACGTTACACATAGGTTCAAAGCACGCTACACATAGGTTCAAAGCACGCTACTGTAGGTTAAAAATTAAGTTTCGGGTATGCTAAACATTACCTCGACGTGTTTCGACTTATGAGTAACTTACAAGTAACGTGTGGCCGACGTGTGTAAACGATCGCGGAGCGTGCCGAGAACTTATGCCAGCGTATGCGGAACTTGTGAGCCATACGTCGAGTACGTCGTAAAATTTTCAGCATGCTTGAAATTTCACGACGTACTAGACGTACCATGTAATATGCCAGCATACTTCATTGTTTTTCAGCGTGCTCCTAACGTATACACAACTTACCCATACCGTATTCGACGTGTCCCAGCGTTTTAGACACATTTTCATAGGTCGGCATACGCTGGCTAAATCGTCAAGGTGTGACTGCGATGTTGACACTTCCAATTTTCAGGCGGTTATGATTTAAATCGGCGTGCGGCAGGTTTTTAACAGAGAACGCCACGAGTTCGTCGGCGATACGTGCAGCGCGCTTGCCGAAGTAAAACTATCGTTGGGCATAGGTTGTGAACGCCGACAACAGGCAAAGCATTCGTTGGTATACGTTATCTTTAAACAACGAAACGTTCTGTCCCTTTACTAATACGTATGCATACGACCAACACGTTATGAATACGACCAAAACTTTTTAACCTCAAAACTTCAGCGTACGCCAACGTTTTACGTGCATTTTTATACGTTGCCATTCCTGGCTAAAACGTCAAGGTGTGACAGGGCCTAAGAAGGGGATGTTTTACAAAAGGCATTCGCTGCAAGGGCAGTAGTTTGAGCAGGACTCCACTCCGAGGAAAATGGGGAAATGAAGTTACCATAGATTACAAAAATCTATGAGAACCATAGATTGGTTGTGATATCAATATTGCATTTTGGTTGTGTATCAATATTACATTTTGGTTGTGATATCAATATTACATTTGGTTGTGATATCAATATTAATTTTGGTTGGTGATATCTATTACATTTTGGTTGTGATATCAATATTACATTTTGGTGGTGATATCAATATTACATTTTGGTTGTGATATCAAATATACATTTTGGTGGTGATATCAATATTACATTTTGGTTGTGATATCAATATTACATTTGGTGGTGATATCAATATTACATTTTGGTTGTGATATCAATATTACATTTTGGTTGTGATATCATATTACATTTTGATGGGATATCAATATTAATTTTGTTGTATATCAATATTACATTTTGGTTGTGATATCATATTACATTTTGATTGTGATATCAATATTACATTTTGGTTGTGATATCAATATTACATTTTGGTTGTGATATCAATATTGCATTTTGGTTGTGATATCAATATTACATTTTGGTTGTGATATCAATATTACATTTTGGTTGTGATATCAACATTACATTTTGGTTGTGATATCAACATTACATTTTGATGGTGATATCAACATACATTTGGTGGCGAGATAACATTACATTTTGGTGGTGATATCAACATTACATTTTGGTGTGATATCCACATTACATTTTGGTGGTGATATCACAATTACATTTTGGTGGTGATATCAACATTACATTTTGGTGGTGATATCCACATTACATTTTGATGGTGATATCAACATTACATTTTGGTGGTGATATCCACATTACATTTTGGTGGTGATATCAAAACATTTACATTTTGGTGGTGGCTGATATCAAAATTACATTTTGGTGGTGATATCCACATTACATTTTGGTGGTGATATCCACATTACATTTTGGTTGTGATATCAATATTACATTTTGGTTGTGATAGCAATATTACATTTTGGTTGTGATATCAATATTACATTTTGATGGCGACATCAACATTACATTTTGGTGGTGATATCAACATTACATTTTGGTGGTGATATCAACATTACATTTTGGTGGTGATCACGTTCAGTTATTTGGCACAATTATTACGACCTCTTTTTCATACACGTCGGCCTTGATAATGGTGATTGTGAAGCCGCCGAGTGACCAATCGGTGCCACAATTTCACTCATAAGCACAACGCACACTGCCTGGGCTGACAGGTCATCATTTGTCTATTTCTAGCTGTTGAGGCAAGTCCCACCAAATGGCCTGTTATGCGCTGTCCTGTGATTAGAGAACTGAAGTGAAAACTTTTCTTTCCAGTGGAAGCTTTTTGTGTTTTCCTTCTTTTTCTGCTTGGGATAAAATGATTGTTTTCACACTCTGCCGGTCATGTATGCCTGAGCCTGTTTGAAAATTTTTGTTTCAAACCAAAGAAAGATTCATAATTTCGTTTGTTTCAGCTTTAACCATTATATTTGGAATGCACCAATCAATGAGTGATGACATCAAAGCAGATTTTTCTTCCTTAATATTGTGAACTCTTTCTGTGGTTGGGTTCGGTATTTGGCACCTACTCCACGCTAATGGGCACACAGCATCAAGCAAGCTCAAGGAAACTGAGCACCAGAAACTGTTTACCATGATCTCTCATAGCTGTTACTATAGAATGAGGGGTGGGGTAAGGTCGGTGTGTTGACCAAGGAGAGCCTGTCAGATAAGGTGGGAGAAATGACCCCCCATCATTCATCCGTCCATTCCCTCTGTATACTGAACATGTTTTGGGGGTGTGGGGTGGTGGATGGTCTCGATGCCTGATGGTATGGTGGGCAATTTCAAAATCAAAAGGACTTATGAGGATGTCCCAGGAAGTCGGTACACGTTCTATGTAGTGATACTCCAGAGGTTTAAAACAACACAAATCCAAAACCAAATCAACCAATCTACAAACTCATAACCCTATAACGTACCGAGCAGTCATCATGAAACCTTTGGACAGCATCACTGAGCTACAAAATGAACCATAATATAATAATACAACTAATTTATACGAATTGTTTTCACACATAATCGACAAGATAATTCATAGTGCAATCAAAATAAAACTCTCCAGCATGTAAATACACTTTTAACAAGTGAAATCCTTCAATACAGCACGTGTGGTGAAGCAAATGAGTACACTAATGTTAAAATATGGCAATTTTATGCTTTTCAGTTGAAAAAACAATTAAAAAGCGTACTTAATATTTGAAATGTAAAAATCTTGTTATTATTGTGATAAGCACCTTTAATATAACAGAAGGAATGAAATCGTTCGATACAGCATGGCAGAGGGCCGCAAAAGAATGATGTAAAATAAGAAGAACTTTGCTTTCAACGTTCGGCGGAAATGCCATGGTGGGCGGAAATGACGTCTTTCGTTCGTTCGTACATGAGAGGGGAGCGTTTCTTGGTTTTTTTTCCGTCAAGCAATAAATTCAATGGTTTTCACATATATAACACATTAGTTTCACAAATTTCCATTGAAATACTCGGGTATTTCCATCAATTGTCGTCATTTCCGTCTAGGTTACGCACTGCCATCTACCGGACGGCCGTCATTGGCTCACTTGAGGCAGTGGGGCGGGGGGGACACCGGAGACGTGGTAGACACCGGGACATTTCAAACTCGGTACAATTGTATACAGCGCACGCGCTGTAAAAAGTACAGAAGCAAGTCATTAACAAACATTTTTTCACGTAAAAGGATGTAGGGACGATTTGCCAAAAATAATGTAAACAACGTAGGGATGGTCACAATAAATTATCATGCGAAACCATCCAGACACCTTTCATTGTTGATTGTTTCCCTGTTTGAAATTAACCAGTGATATATTAAACAGTTAATGTGCGTGCGCATACGCACGCACACACACACACACACACACACACACACACACACCGACACACACCAAAGCTAACCAAATCGAGACATGTTAATTTATTGTTTCCATCCCAACATTGTTTACTTACTTTTTGACAAACCATCCATACATCCTTTTACATGTTTGAAAATGTTTTTATTACTCGTCATATATCCAAGGAGGCATCTTGCTTTATCTTGCTCTACGATTCAACAAGCAGCACATGATTGTCATTAATGAGAGAGAGGTAAACATTCAAAAGCTGATCTCAAGCACGCAACATCCAGCGAGCCGACAGCCATTTCCCAGCAACCAGGAGATTTTAAATTTCCTTACAGTCGCGACACACAATCATCACGTGCCTACGCACCCGGCCATATTAGTTCATTTATTACCCAGAAACCGAAGTACCAATAACCATTTTATATCCTTCTTTATTTTGTCGGAGATGTGTGGTTTTTGACAAACAAGAGGCCAAAAAATACGACAAAAGCAAAAATGACAGATTCATATCACCCGTTCGTCCCAAAAACATCTCCTCCACACCACTACTCCTATCCACTTTCAACCACCTTGTCCTTCTCTCCACCGTAATCCACTACCTTTCATTTCCTCCACTACACACTTCTCTTCCTTCACTCAAACTTGATTTTACGAATTATTTTCTCATCCCTTTCTCGCTGCATATTTAAACACATAGATAAGACCGAAAGGCCTGAGATGTTTCCAAGCAACCAGATCAAAACAATTGTTGCATATTACGCAACAAACAATGCACAATCCAAAAGGACCTCGTAAGTAAGCAATTCACAACCAGATTTCGAAAAAGGGGAGAAGAGGTAAAAAGCAAACAAACAACGTATCAATTGCAAGGGGTCGAATTCACACGGCTTCGCATCCCCGCACACATTAATGAGAAATCAAGAAGTAGGAATTAAAAACAACTCATGCTGTAAGTTTGAAGGTGTAGAAGCCATTGTTGGAAGCAGTTGAGCTAAAGATAAGACGGAAAGGTGTGCTTTTGTTCCCGAAGCATGGAGGAGAAATACAAATGCAGGTCACTGGCATCAATTCTGAAAGCAATATTCCATTCTCAGCACCGACCCGTGAAGGTAATTACATTCTGCAGCGAACGCTTCACATTAATGAGCAAATGAAGAATATAAAAGAATGCTCCATGAATGCCGTTTCAAACCTTCCTCTCACACCCTAATATGCATTGCTAAGTAGGGTATGAACATGCTTGTATGGTTATAAATTCAAAATGTGTGATTCAACTTGCTTGGTGTTGAAAGGCAAAGGATCGATTGAAGAGTTTGAAATTGACATCATGTGACATATAATTTCACCCAACAATCATGAAGAGATTTATCGCCTTCTCTTGAGGAATGTCATCGAGAAATTCCAAAGTTTCGTTTTCAAATCCTATGAAGCCAATCAAAGTCCAAGTCCAAGCAAATAGCACCCTGGCTAAAAGTTTCTCCCTTGTGTCCTCAAAGCATTCATCCAGACATTATTGTGCAAGCATCAATTGAGGGAATGAAGTTATAGCTTTTCAAGTCCGAGTCCCTCGTGTTAAAACCCAGAGGTTTTGAGTCTGATTCTGAGCTTGGAAAAAGTGAAATCTTGATTTCCAAATGAGTCCCAGAAGAGAGATCACAGCAACATTGGTTGGATTGGATCTAAAAAAAAAAGGAACGTCCATACCAATTTGAGTCGATGACACGTAAAGGCATACACACGAGTGTTGCAGTGACGGTGAAGTTACATGGTTACAATCTAAAAATGGCTCAAATTATTAATTCCTTCCCTTTGGTATTAATAATGAAGTACAAGGAGACAACAACAGGCTTTATTTAGACTTGCAAAAGAGAAGTGAGCGTCTTCATTCACAACTTGGATAATGATTCATCAAAGACGTTTATATCATGGAACAAAACGTGTCGCATAAGTGCTAAGTCTGATACGCAAAGTCCTTGGACGCGTCTGAAACAGGACACGACAAAAGATACACGACAGGTGATACTATTTTCGTGCACACTGGACAAACATGAATGGAAGTGTGGTCATAAATATTTCTGCACCGCAAGGAGACGTCGCTGCTGCCTGAGTGGTAGTTACCGGCCTTAGACTGAGCAATTATTTGCAGCGGCGTTGTCAATTTCATCGCCATCTCTCGGATGATTTAGGCATCGAAGGGGGTTGAAATATGGGACTTTGTGTGGTCAGGGTCACCTTCTCTGGCTGTGAATGTAGCTTGATAAATGAGAAAAGCGAAGAAGGCGGGAGAATTCACAGTAGGCCGAAAATAAAATATAAAAGGCTACATCTGCCGATATAAAACAGTGTTTGTGTATTTGTCTGTCCCTTTTCATGAGGACGATTTGAGTAGGTTTTTAGAGGCCAAACTTTTAACATGACTGTGTGTTCACCACGGTCTATTTTTGAGGATGAAAAAAAAACTCAAAAAACTTTTCATAAAAGAGTATTTACGTCTCTTCGATTGGAGTTGTCGACGGTGACTTGCAAACCGAGCATCAAGAGCGGTGTACAGAAACGTTTTTAAAATAACAAAAAAATACAAGGTAGAGGGAGGTGAAATTCGCGGCACGTGATGTGTAACACACTCAGAGTAAAACGAGGGTTTATTTACGTCCGTAGGATGTCTAATAAATAAATAAGATATAAGCACACTTGACGCTAGGCCGAGGCTTCAGACTGACATGCTCACGAGGCTGTACCGTCGAAATGAAACGTCCCAGAAGATCAAGAAAATAAGGTAACATTTGTACATGTCGTGCTTTAAAATAACACTTCTTGCTATGAAACATCATATCTTCCAATTTCCTTCATATTTCGAATAAAATAACTCTAACCCGTCATTTTTGATGGGCTTTCATACATGTTTATATCTATTAAGAGGCAATGAAAACGCATATATGATTTAGATTGAGTATATCCTGTTCTTGAATGCAAATGGTGAGCAAATAGTAAGTCACAAAACATGCATGATGGGCATCTGTTATGGGTGTTTGATTGTGTTTGAGTCCAGTTTGTTGCTTGTGTTTGGATGTTTGAATCAGAACGTAACCATAAGACATAACAAATCGTGGAAATGATGAGCAGTGGTTAAAAAAAAATCATTCTGCACGTGCAACGTGTGTATCCAATGCCCTATAATAGCAGAGGTTGCCTCATTTATGAGGCCGTCAATTAAAATGTCCCATCTAACGAATGATCAGAGGAACCAAGACATCGGTATGCTGAATAGTGGAATCGGTCAAGAAAGAGTTGCTCGACACTTTCATGTCCACCAGTCAACAATTTCTGGGCGACAGAACCAATGCAGAGGCACAAGAATGGTCAGCGACCGTCCTCGTCCTGGTGCACAGCGTGTGACATCAGCAAGACACGACCGATACATCGTCGTCCGTCACCTCCACAATGGCTTCAGGATGGCACGAGAAATGGCCAGAACCACCATTGGAACAAGGGGATGACTCATCATTAACCGAACTGTACGATGTCATCGTCTTGCTGCACGTGTTTATTCTGTCGTCGACCTTACCGTGGACAAATCTTGACACAACACCGACTTGCACGACAGCAATGGGCAGCAGCTGGTGGTGACTTGGCTGGGAGACAGGGGGCAAACGTCATCGTTTCCAATGAATCGAGGTTCAATATCAGTTTTCCAGATGGACGTCTTCGCATGTACTGTCGGCAAGAAAACCGTTTTGCTCAGCGCTGCATTATTGAGAGAGACCGTTTTGGAGGTGGCGGTGTTACGGTTTGGGGAGCAAACGATGCACATTTCAGATCACAGCTGGTCATTGTTCCAGGTAACCTGAATGCTAAAGCCCACATCAATAACATTTTACGACCGGTTCTCCTTCCACTGCTGAGACAACATGGTGGTAACGGGAGGCACATGTTTCAACATGACAATGTGAGACCCAATACTGCCCGGATTACACAAGATTTCCTGCGAAACAACCATGTTGCCATCTTGCAGTGGCCTTCCCAATCACCGGATGTGAATCCAATCGAGCAAATGTGGGATGAACTTGGTCGCAGTGTTCAACGTATAATGAATCTTCCACGGAATGTTGCAGAGCTTACTGCAGCCTTACAGTTCCATTGGACAGCAATATCACAGGCTCTGATCTTCTGCCTGTGTTTATCCATGCCCCGTAGACTTGAAGCGTGCATTGCCGCCCAAGGTGGTCACACTCGATGTTGATTGTCCAGACCCCTGCATCATTTGACGTTTTTGTGACGTTACGTGCACATCACAATTTTCCCGTCTCCGTACAGATTCTCTAGGACTTTGCTTGACAAATCCCATGTGATTGAATGCATTGATCCTTTTTCACACCCTATGAAATAAATTTCAATTTTAACTTGGTATGCGTTTTCATTGCCTCTCAATACATAGTGGAGGTAAAGTATGTTAAATGTTTGTTGCATGTTTCGCCAACTCTGAGAGGATTTGACCAAGAAAGCTTGAACTTTCAGGGATTACTCAGGGCACCATCAATGTGTGTTTCCTGTAGTTTAGTTTGATTCCATAATGTAAAAAAACAAAAAACATTTGCCCATCTTGGCATTTTCTTAATTTGGGGAGAGGGTGGGTGCAATTGGAATTATCCGAGTTATACAACCACAATCTATTATATATGTACATTAGCAGTATGCATGTGTTTGCTTCACGTACGTAACCCGGGCTAATTATATTTTGGGGAGCGATCGAGGAAGCAGGCCGTTGCCTATACACCACCCAAATAAAGGGATATGTCAGAGGAATGTGTGGCATGCTTGGAACAAGATCGCCCATATGGTGGGTACTCTGCTCTGGTTTAATAATCATAAAGATCCGAACATGACCCCCCCCCAGCTACTTGCTTTGAGTTGAAACAATGGCATTAAATGGCAAAATATAAAAAGTAGAAAAGGGAGACAAAAAAAGGAAAGGAAGATGATTGGGGAGGGTGGGGGGGCGAGTGGATTGGAATGAGGTGACTAGAAAAGAAAACAAGTGAACTGAGAGGTGGAATGGTAGAAAGGGAGGATAATGATGGAAGGATAATTTAGGAAAGGGAAAAAGTAGAGAATAAGTCAGCAGTGAAAGAAAGATAAAGAAAGAAAGCAGTGAAAGAAAGGAGTGAGAAACATTATGAAGACAAAAAAGTAGGTAATTGACATTGAGGTACTAAACAGGTAGACAAGAGAAACATGAGGAAAGAGAAGAAGAGTATGAAAAGAAAAGAACAAGAGAGAGTATTTAACAATGCAGAGGATCATGGGGGTATAGGTCTACTCCAGAAGATCCCTTTCACACAGTGTGAGCACTACATTAAAGTACATCTGCAGGTGGATGAGAGCACACACACGCACACACACACACAACACACACACACACACACACACACACACAACTGAGCGGCTGATAGGTGTAGTTAAACACTTGTTTTGTTCTCCACTGTGGGCTTGATACCCATGGCTGCTTACACTCACCAACTCACACTTGGCAAGTGTGGAAAGTATACCAAACACCCCTTCATATGAGTTGTGAGGCCTTAATCCTCCCGCGGATTGGAATAGGTTGGTTTAACATCCTGTATTTCTGAATTATAAATTACTATCAAGCAGCATGGTCATGTAGTCTATGAATTAGAAGGTCCTGAAGCAGACATCTTGAAGGTCCAAGTTTCCAATTTAAATTTTCAGGCTCCAACACATGGTATTTTCTATCACCCAGCTCCATAACTAACCCCAACTCAAAAACCATCGTTGTTCACCATAAAGATACAACACCACACAAACAATATGGAAGTCTGCAGGGCAAAAAAACCCCAATGATTAACCTATCATGCACCAACACCACTTCTTCTTGTCTACCATTGAAAAGGGGTGAGGTCCAAGAGCACTAAACTTCTGCCCTGCCTTGCCCACTATAACCCTCCACTTCCCCCTGTCCTCAGCCAACTCTCTTCACTCGCTAACCAGCCCCACTTTATCGATATCTTCACTTTGTGTTCCTTTAAGAATTCCTGGATCATTCTCATGTTTCCAAACATTTATGTCGATGATAAGAACAAGAAGAAGCAGAGGACTAATAATAATAATAATAAGAAGAATAGACATGAAATCCACTTTAAAGTTCTTCTTAATCTGAGAAATTTCCTGCGATGGGTTTCACAACTAGCTGCAAGAATTACTGGTGTGTCCAACAATCTGTTCAGGAAAGCATTCCAATGGATGATCCCAGAACGATGTCACCATCATCAATCATTTTTGCTACATGATAGAACGTGCTTCAGGTCGGAAATGCTTAAGTTAACAGCACATCACGGCTGAAGATTTGTTGGTTAGAAACGTGATGACAAAGCGGGTGCCGTAAATATTCAGCGAGGAACCAAAGATGAATGGGCTTTGTGTCAAGATTACCTTCACGTTTCCATCAAGGAGAAGAACTTGTTGCAATGCATTATTGCTGATAAAACCTGGTCTTACAAGCCTCAACTGAATCTGTGTGATAATTACGAGCCTCAACTGAATCTGTGCTCAAAGGGAAGTAATTGGAAATATTCATCAAAGAAAAAGACAAAATACCAGCACAGATCGATCAAAGTGTTCCAAACAATTTTCTGAACCAGGTGCAAATTTCCCAGATGCAGACATTCCACAAGGAACAACAATGAAACAGTCTCTCATTAAAAATGAAATGTCCACTCAATATGTGAAACCCTGGGAATTGAAATGAAATCCTGAGAATTGTAAATGAAATCCTTGAAATTGAAATAAAATCCAGGGAATTGAAATGAAAACCTGGGTGAGAATTTAAATTGAACCCTGGGAATTGAAATTAAACCCTGGCATTGGAATGAAATCATGGAAATCAAAATCCTGGGAATTTAAATGAAATCCTGGGAATTGAAAGGAAATCCTGGGGATTGAAAGGAAATGTTGGGAAAATGAAATGAAATCCTGGGAAATTGAAATAAAATCCTGCGAAATGAAATCCTGCAAATTGAAATGAAATCCTGGAAATTAAAAAGAAATTCTGGGGATTGAAATGAAATCCTGGAAATTTTAATGAAATCCTGGCAATTGAAAGGAAATCTTGGGAATTGAAAGGAAATCTTGGGAATTGAAAGGAAACCCTGGAAAATTAAATGAAATCCTGGAAAATTAAATGAAATCCTGGGAAATTGGAATGACATCCTGGGAAATTGGAATGACATCCTGGGAGATTGGAATGAAATCCTGGGAATTGAAAGGAAATTTGAATGAAATCCAGGGAATTGGAATGAAATCCTGGGAATCAAAATTAAATCGAGGGAAGATGGAATGAAATCCTGGAAATTGAAAAGGGAATGCTGGGAATTGAAAGGAAATTCTGGGGGATTGAAATGAAATCCTGGAAATTGAAATGAAATCCTGGGGATTGAAAGGAAATTGTGGAATTTGAAAGGAAATTGTGGGAATTGTGAAAGTTGGGAATTTTGAATCACTTCATGTCCACTCCTTTCACCTTCACCCCCACCCCACCCACTTAAAGCTTCATGTCCCCCATCCTTTTTGCATCCTCCTCACTCACCCTATAAATGCTTCACCCTCATCCCACCTCCTAAATGTTTCCCCTAACCCCACCCTCTCAAACCTTTCCCCACACCCCACATACTCAATGCTTCCCTCACACCTCACACACATACACCT
>CM068964.1:101360291-101379129 GCA_035128595.1 Eptatretus atami | reverse complement strand
CAACCCACACACACACACAAACCTTCCCCCACACCATGCACACTCAAACCTTCCACCGAACACCACACACACAAATCCTGCACCCTCCCAACACCTCTTCCCCCCTTCCTCCATCTCTAACTGTATGGATCGCAAATATCCAATATCTCCACTCCAACCTGACAGATATCTCAATCTAAGCCGCCACTAATAAACCAGACATCGTCTGTTTAACAGAATCCTTCCTCCCATAGGATGTCCCTGACTCGTTTGTGTCTCTCCTCGGTTATTGTCTCCTCCAATTTGATAGGCCTGAACCACACCCCTGCAGTGGAGTTGCACTTCACATCAATAACTCAATTTTTCATTGTCTGTGTTCTGATCTTGCACCTCCCAACCCCCAGTACATTTGGCTCCGACTTAACCTCCGCTATCACCTCATGTTTGTCTGTGTGTTGCACCATCCTCCAAAGTGATGACTCCATCCATATATCTCTGTCAGACAACATGGACAAACTTTTAACCACTCATCACAACTCTCTCTTCCTCACATGTGGTGATTTCAAATGTCACCATGCAACTTGGTTGGGTATTGGTACCTCTCTCACCAGCCATGGCATTTCAACAAAGGACTTGTGTGACTCCAAGGGACTGACTCAATCTGTGAACTTTCCAACCCGGATTTCTCCCGATGGCAAATCCTCCCTTCTCAACTTGGTGATGACTAACTTTCCCACAAATGTCTCCTGCTCCTCCTCTGCTCCAATTGGTTCATCTGATCATGTGCTTGTGAAAATCAACATATCTTTGGCTGTTCACAGAGAGCTGCCTCAGTGTCGGCAAGTCTGGCAGCTAACTCCGGCAGATTGGCAGGGACTGCAAGCAGCCATATTTCTTCAGGACTGGTCTCACATATCCACTGCCCCATCTCGTCTTCAGTTATCCTTCCCTTCTTCCCACCGATGGTACATTGAATTCTGTGCTGAGGGAGTTACTCTGAAACAACTTGCCTTCTCTTCCTGAAAGTCAAATCTGACTGAAGGCAATCTCGATGCATTCCACAAAGCTGGCAACAAGTGTGTGTCCACAGGGGAACCAAAAAACAACATCTGTCCAACCTCAAGAATGGACTTTCAAACTTGTCTCCCTCCTCTAAAACCTGGTGGCACCTTGTCAAGTCCCTCTCTGGTGTATGCTCCCCTTCCATCCCTTCATTCTCTTCAAGTATCTCCACAGCCATCTCCGCTCATGAGAAGGCTGAATGTCTCAATTATGTGTTTGCTTCAAAATCCAGTGGCTCCCAACTCCTCACTTTCGGTACCCATCATTCCCTGTCATATCCAACTGCTCCTGAACTATGTGTCTTTTGCACTTGAGAAGGTGGAGAAGGTTATTTCAACCCTCAGCTCTTACTATGAAACTGGATGGAACAGCATCAGTTCACATGTGTTTAAAAAAAAAAGCTGCTGTACTGCTCTTTCACTTCCTCTCTCTGCCTTTTCACCCAATAATTTGCCCGTGGTCATCTTCCAACTGCTTGGAAATCCGCCAACATCACTGAATTACATAAACGAGAAGGACACTGGAGATCACATACCTCCACCACACAATGCCTGATCCAGTAGATCATATCGGGCCCAATAAATTTTTGAAATAACATGCCACATATTATTTTTGGCCACATCTCTCAATGGTGAAGAATCACTTTTGAAATAAAAAAATTCTCGTATCTGGATATGGATTCGGATGTTCAGCAAAATTGAATCAATTTGTCCTTGTCACACATCCAACTGTCCACCAGGTTTCGTCCGAATCTGTCCACGTTTTGAGATATTCAGTTATATACCAGTTTAGTCCTATCTCTCAATGGTGAAGAATCACTTAAAAAATTAGAAGGGCGCTCGGAAGAGCACGTACCTCTGCCAAGCTGAACAGTTTACATTTTGCATCCCACTGATAGGCAGGATCTGAATCCAGACCTGAACCAACATCAAATCGGCTTGTTCTTGTCACCTACACAACTCGTACACCTAGTTTTCTCATATCTCATCCACAACTTTTTGAGATATCATGCTATACATAATTTTTGGCCCCATCTCTCAATGGTAAAGAATGCTTGAAAAAATTATCGGATCCGGATTTGGATCTTCACCAAAATTGAATCAATTTGTCCTTGTCACACACACAACTTGTCCATCAAATTTCGTCCGAATCCATCCATTACCTTTTGAGATATTTCGCTATATATCGTTTTTGGCCCTATCTCTCAATGGTGAAGAATCACTCAAAAAATTATCGGATCCGGATCCAGATTCAGATCTTCACCAAAACAATGAATTGCTGTCCTTCGCCGGTCACCTACATACACAAAAAATTCAGAACGATGGCTTGAAAACTGTGGCCAAAAATCGTGAGACAGACAAACAGACAGACAGCCAAATACTACAGACCAACATTCTTGGCATAAATGGATGGAGGCCCTAAATGTCAGACATAAGTTCAAGGTCATGTCTGGACATATCTCGTGCTTTTGATACAGTCTGGCATCCTGCCTTACTCTCCGAACTCAAGGCCAACTCCACACATGGCTTACTGACTTCCTCTACTCTCGTAGCCAACGTGTGGCACTCAAAATAATCCTTTCATCTCCTCTTCCTGTCAAGGCTGGAGTGTCCCAAAGCAGTGTTCTGGGCCCAGTCCTATTACTGATCTTCATCAATGAATTTATCTGACTCTCTGGAAAATCTCTTTATATACAGGGTGTAACAAAATTCTGAAATCTTGGTTAAACGTTGTGTGTGTGTGTGTGTGTGTGTGTGTGTGTGTGTGTGTGTGTGTGTGTGTGTGTGTGTGCTGTGACAAAATTCTGGAATCAAAGGTTAATTGTTTATTATTTTTGTGTAACAAAATTCAAGAATCAAAGGTTTTATTCTGGAATCAAGGGCTTCTTTTCATTAACTTTGACACTTCCTTGTTGAGGCATGGGTTTCGTTGGATGTCAGTGATGGAATTTTGATAACTTTCTTTTGGCTTAAACCTCTGGCATGTAAGAGGACCAGTTCAGCTTTGGCTTGCATAGTGCAATCCATTTTCATAGGTTATATCCTGGAAAAAAAAACCACCAAAAAAACCAATTCACCTATGATTCCTTATTTGTTACCCCTGTATTTGTTGATGACTCCACAATCTGCTGTGACAATCCCAAGCCTTCAGACAGGTAGGTGCAGCCTCTTCTCTCTCTTTAGATCTTGAAAAAAAATCACAAGATGATCAAACACTTAGAATATATCTTTCAATCCTGACAAATCTCACGCTCTCACGATTTCTCTCCAAAAGGACCATCTCACAAACCATCCTATCTACTTTCTTAACGATCCTCTTGAGGAAGTTCAGTCATTCAAACTCCTGGGTCTTAACATCAGCCATGATCTTTCTTGGACAAATCACATTTCATTGTTGGCCTCCAAAGTCAGTCACTGACTGGGCATCCTCCATAGTACAAAGTCCTTTCTTGGCACACCTGAACTCCGATCCACCTACAAGGCTTTCATCTGCAGCTCGATGTAGTACTGCTCTCCCCTCTGGTATGGCTCTCCTGCCTCACATCTTGCTCAACTTGTTGCCATGGAAACAAAGGCCTTTAAGATAATTGGAATCTCCCGTGATGAAGCTGATTCTCTGGCCTATTACTACGCCATCGCAGAGAAGTCGGTGGTCTCTATCTTCTACCGCCCCCTTTCTGGTCTTGCACCCTCTGCTCTTCTGTGCTTTGTCTCCTCCAGGTCACTGCAGGGCTCACACGGTCCACCATCTGGCTTATATCAGATGGAGGAGGATGACTGCATCAAAGATGTTCACCTCCTGGTGAACCTAACTAAATCTAGGACGACTGCTCACCTCCACTCATTTATGTGGAACAAACTTTCACATTCTTGTCAATCTTATTCCTCCCTCCACCTCTTCAAGGTAGCTGTTCACCACCATCTCAGATCATCCCCAATCCAAAACCATGATATTTTCTACCCTTGTTAACCCACCCCTCACCTCCACCCCACCTCCTTCCAAATTTCCATCTTTTCCTCCTGAAAGTTTCCTTCTGTATTGATCTTGTCCCCACCCCCACCTCCCCCACTCATGAATCCTCTCCTGCCCCTCATTCCTTCCCATTATTTGTCCATTTCCCTCTGTCTTGGCCTTCAACTCCGCTGTTGGTGTTTCCACCCTCTTTCTGCTGTTCCTTTTTTCCCCGTCACGTCCTGATCCACACAGTGTACTATTACTCACTCTTCCAGGAGCCTCGACTATGCGTACAAAAAAAATCCTGGGAATTGAAAGAAAATCCTGGGAATTGAAATGAAATCCTGGGAATTACCCAAATTTTGGCCGATCTGCGATGTTCATCAAATTTAAGCATGCTGGGGAACCATTCATTTTCAACAATGAAGAAAAAATCTCATCTGCATCAACTGATGAGATGAGCACAGCCAAGTGATTGTGAAAGGTCAAATCAGCAACCAGTTCTAAATAGCTTAAGATTCCATCAATCATCAGCAAACTCAAACATTGGCTGAAAGACAGGAATGGAAAAATCAGAGATGGGAAAAAAATTGGCCAATACTTCAGCAATCAATCAACCACATCCACACAGAACAGGTAGCTATGATAGAGATCAGTTAACAGTCCCCCTACAATAAAGGGGGTAACATAGTAACATCAGCATGCACAAAGGCAGCTAACACCATGTGTAAGAAATATACACAGGAGGGTATTTTACCCCAACACCAATTGCATGTGCTTCAAAGTTCTCTCGCCTTCAGCGTCAGTTCAAGCCTGCTGTTGGCTTAGTGGTTAGGGTGGCTGGTGTGGGATCTTTGTGTTCTGAGTTCAAGCCCCTGTCAGCTATTGAATTAACACCAGGTGGGCTTGACTCAGCCTGTCATCCTTCTGAGGTTGGTGAAATGAGTACCAGTGTACTGGTAATAGGGGCACTGTATCAGTGACAACAGCTGTGCCCTCAGCCAATGATGCTACCTGCATCTGTGTGCCGCATACAAAGGATGAAGGGGGAGAATTGGTTTACTTTTATTTCTGGAAAAGTTTTGTCGTAAGGAGGAGATTGGGAACATACTCTCTGCAGAGCGTTGGTGCTGCTTAAGCAGTCTCCTTGGCTATTGGGCACAATCCTGGATGGGTCGCCACTCCGACACAGTATACCAGCATGCTGGCACTCATTTTGCCGACCTTGGAAGGATGACAGGCCGAGTTAACCCCACCTGGTATTAATTCAACAGCTGAGCGGGATTTGAACTCAGGACCCTAGGATCCAAAGCCCACCACCCTATCCATTAAGCCAACACCAGGCATTTCGTAAGGAATGCCATTAAACCACAAGTGAATGCAACATATAAAACTCATTCTAACCACTCACTAGCTGACTGACTGATTAATGTTCAGCACCTTCCGGGTGATGAAGAAAGCTGAAATTTTGTGCCGTGGCGACAGACATCAAAGCTGAAACAGCGGGAAAAATAAATCACAGAACCGTCTGAAAGCATCCGTAAATGAAAATATCCAAAAATAAGTGCAGCCTTGTTGTGCTCACTGCAGGTTAGCGACCCAAGTCAATGGGGACAATCGGAGGTGATGCTGCAACAGGTCAGGTATGAGAGCATGTGACGGAGCAGCGCGTCGCTGCATCCACTTTCTGCCAGAACGCCAGGGGCATCTGTCTGGCTATCCTCCAGGCAGATTCCTGGCCCATCCCCATCTCCTTGAGATGCTGATCGACAACCACGAGGCACGTGGTCGGCCCATTGACCTCATCAATTCACGAGGCTCCCTCACTAAGAGAATCTGGTGAGCAGGATCAGCATCAGGAAAACGAGCCAAATGTCCATACAGCCGCAGTTGACGCTCACGGACAATGCAGGTAACAAATCTCATTTTAGTCTCTCTTGGCAACTGCTCATTGGACACAAAGTCCGACCAGAGATAGCCAAGGATTCTCTGAAGAGACCTGGTACCAAAGGAATGAAGTCTCCATCTCAGATCCCTGGTCAGAGTCCAATACTCACATCCATAGAACAAGACTGGAAGCAACAAGGACCTGAAGACTCAGACTTTCCTCCTCCTGCACAAGCACTGACAGCACCACACCTCATGATCCAGTGAATCCATGACTCCCCAGGCCCGACTCAGATGTCCATTGACCTCTGGCTCACAGCCAGCAGAGACATGAATATCACTGCCAAGGGAAGTGAATCACATCAGTGAGATCAACATCCTCACCACAAACAGGTACAAACAAAACAGCAGCATCCAATACATCATTAAAAGCCTGGATCTTAGTTTTGACCCAGGAAGCCCATAATCCCAGCATTTCCAACTCCTCATACAGCACATCGAGGGGCCCCAAAAGGATATCCAGACTATCTGCAAAGATGACTGCATCATCTGCGAAATCAAGGTCAGAGATCTTGACATTCCCAAACGATGCACCGCAGCTTGATCTCTCCAACATCCTCCCCCGAAACCAGTCCATACAAGCGCTGAAAAGTGTGGGGGCCAGTATACACCCCTGATGACCTCCAGTAACAACTGGAAATAAGCCAAAGATGGGATCACCACATCTCACAGCACTTTCAGTTCCAGAGTATAGTTCAGAAATCAGATTGATCAGTTTGGGTGGCACTCCATGAAGACCAAGAATCCTCCAGAGGGCATCCCGATTCACTGAATCAAACGTTTTGAGGAGATTAACATCGACTGCAAGCAGCCCCTGCCAAAACTCTCGTCTGCGTTCAGTGAGGACTCGAAGAGCAAGGATACGGTCAATCGTTGACCTCTTTGGTGAAAAGCCTGACTGCTCTGGACGCTCGTGTTCAAGCAGATGATGGTGAACATTATCAAGAATTATCCGAGCAAAGACTTTTCCCAGCACTGAGAGCAGCATCACCCCTCGGTAGTTGTTGCTGTCCTAGCAATCACCCTTCCCTTTCCCGAAAGGGACAACAAGGCCGCTCTTCCAGTCGGTTGGGATGATGCCTGTGTTCCAGGCATAGCACAGAACTGCATGCAACAACATGAGTACAGCATTTCCACCAGCCTTGAGAAGTTCAGCATGGATGCCACAGATCCCAGGAGAACCACACACTCGAGTGTGGCATGGAATGCGTCCTTCACGGGGAGATCACTTGCCTCAGTCGGAGCATATACAGAGACCAGGAAAACGACACCCAAGGAGTGACGAATCCTTAGTCTCATAATACGCTTGCTGACTAGTGTTATCTCAATTATCATTGGAGTCAACTTATTGGACACAGCTACAGCAACTCCTTGGACAAGGTACTGATCAGAGCGATGAGTCCAATTGTAGGTGTAACCGCCTGCCATGATCTCGCCACTATCCGGTCTCCAAACCACAGAGAGTGCTGCGATACTGATGGTCAAACAATTGAGCTCAGATGATAACAGAAACAGGTGATCATCCTCTCTTCGGGAAAGGACATTTCAGGCACACACCCAAAGGTAACACCTCAGGTTAACACAAGTAGACCGCCTTCTGGTGGATGACATATCAGCACCACTCCGCCACACACCACCACAATCTGACTAATAAAGTTTATCCCGTGCTTTTCCTCCTCTCATCAAGGAATGGGGGTCCCGAAGGCTTGCCCCAATCCAGTTATCCGGTGAGCTGCCCTGCGAAGGGCAGAAGCACAGGAGGTATTTCAATGGAGTGGGTTTTCAGTTTTCTTTGCATTTGTTGGTTTTGCAGAATGAAGGGTTGAATGGTGGCCGGAGAACAAATCCTGCCACCAACCTCCTAAGAAAAGTAACCCAACTGCAGGAGTATGTCCACAGACACAGTTGAGCACTAGAAATGGATGGCCATTGACTCACAAGGAGTTCCTCCACCCTTTGACAGGTTCGTTTTTAATCCTGCTGGGTGTCCATATCCACACACCCTCCTCACTAGGAAACTTGGTGTGGGAGACTGTTTAGTCACTGACAACCCGACCATGAAACAGGTTAGTACAGGTTTCCATGGTACCTGCAGTAAGTCACAGATTGAATCTGGCTTGACCTGACAACAATGCTGCAACTGCTGCTATTTATTATGTTGCTACAGTACGCATGAAGCATGGTTCATTATTGCTTACAATGTGTAAGCATACCCCACTAATATATATATATATATTTTATTTATTGTATATTCCAGGGAAGGCTGCAGTAAAATACACAAGTTAAGCCCTTTGCTGGTTGATGTAGGCAACCTTCTGTGGGATATCAGAGCTCTGGATTAATTTTGTAAAGATCATTGCCACCTGTGTTATATATATTTATATATATATATATATATATATATATATATATATATATATATATATATTATATATATATATATATATATATATGATTTCTGTATAATAAAGCACTCCTCTCTCATCTGACCCTCTCCCATCTCTGTCCCTCCTCTAGCTCTCCCAACTCTCTCTGCAATCCCTTCCTCCCTCCCTCTCCCCGGCTGTAATATCTGCACAACATTAATATTGTATTTTCTCAAAAGCCGCAGGCTGGCTCCGCATGAACAAACAGTGAGAACTCCAGAGATCGAAAGGCAGGTGCATGTGGCCATCCGTTTTGAGTTTCATACCAGCACGAAGAAACACCATGTTCCACGATACTTTTCACATCTCATCAGCAAAACACCACAGCCTCCACATACTCCCATTCCATGGCTTTATAAATTCCTCCAAAAACTAAAAACCTGCAATTTTCAACTCCACCTGATCTCTCCAAGCTTCAGATATCCACATGGAATAAATAGCGGAGAACGATCGAGCAATATCTTCGAAAATACGTGAAGCTTGTATTTTCTTTTTCATTCTTTTTGTAGAGAAGTTGTGCCATGTTCAAGAGACTTGAAAAGACTTTGATATGTCAATTAGAATAGTCGAAAAAACACTTCTGACAATATATGTTGTTGAAATTAAAGATTGTTTCCTTTGTTTGCTCATATCTTTCCTTTCTGAAATGGTAAATGCGCGATCGGATTTGTCCGCTGAAGTACAATATGATACAGTGAGGATGAAATGTGTGACTATCTTCTACCTCCAAACTATTGGTAGCTGTCAGGGGCCATGTTTCACGAGTAATAGATATCATTTGTATACTCAGTAGCACATTACCCTTTTGGTTTGTCATAACTCAGTTCTAAAAATATTCTCATGATAAAGTTGAAGAGAGTGTTCATTAAATATCTAAGAAAGAAAAGGCCAGATTTGAGAACGATCAAAATCTGAAGATGAAAACTTCACAATAAAAGTCCCAGAATAGATAAGTGAAAGCGAAATATTCTGGAAAATGTTGAACATTCATAGTCCTCTTTGTACGGCTTACGGAGCATTGATGTCAACGCCGAAAAGCCTGAACCGTTCGGCTTATTGGACTTCCAATATTGATCATCTGGCACAACAAAGATAGCTTCTATTTCAGTTGGAAAGTCATTTAAGATGAAGGCAACATCAAAAGAATGCTTGCCTTGTCAAATGAAGCTTAAACTTGCTGAACAATGCAGTGTTAGGTGCCTGACCGGAGCAGTTAAGTGGCTTATCACACATCAAAACACGACAGAACTATCGGCAAGTGTGTCGATCAGTGTGATCAGGATGTCAAGCTGTAAAGTCTTACTTCGCCACAAAAATTTCAACCCACTCAGAAAGTGAGTGTGGGAAAGTGAGTGTGGGAAAGGGAGGGAGGGTGGGAAATCATTGACACAAAAACCCTCCAGCCTCCTCCAGTGACTTTGACCTCCACTGAACACAAAACCCACAAAAAAAACTTTAATGCAAGTCATTTGAAAGTTTATTTTTTCTAGAGTTCACAGACCATGATAAATACCTAACTCAGAAGATTTTCTTGTCAACCTTGACACTATTTTGCAAAGATACGGGGACAGAGGGAGTAATCTGGCAAAAACATGGATGTAGATTTATAAAGGCAGGGAAAGATGCCCTTGTGAGAGGCCCCAGGCAAGACGCACTGCCCACTCCTTCCCACCCCCACAGGTACATAATATATATAATATATAAATATATATAGATATACATGAGAGGGGGGGAGAGAGGACAGGGGGTAAGGAAACAGGAGTGGGGGAGAAAGAGGGGAGGAGAGAGAGAGAGAGAGAGAGAGAGAGAGAGAGAGAGAGAGAGAGAGAGAGGTTGGAGGGAGAGGACAGAGATAGGAAGAAGGAGCGGGGGAGAGGTTTTGTTCTGTGTCCATCCTGTCCACCCATTCCTCCCCACACCCATTCTTCATTCAAGTCTTCCTCTATTTTGTCCTTCAGCAATGCTGTCTGCCTGGTGTTGGCTTAATGGTTAGGGTGGTTGGCTTAGGAGCCTTGGGTCCTGAGTTCAGATCCTGATTGGCTGTTGAATTAATACCAGGTGGGGGTAATTCAGCCTGTCATCCTTCTGAGGTTGGCAAAATGAGTACCAGCTTGCTGGGATGATTGAGCCATTTGAGTATCCTGTGTTGGAGTGGTGACCTGTCCAGGATTGTGCTTAATAGCCCAGGAGACTGCTTTGGCAGCACTGATTCTCTGTACAGAGTATGGTCCCAACGGATGGATGGAATTTGTTGTTGGTGACCCCCCCTCCCCCACCTATCTCTTCTGTTCCTTTTGTTCTGTTGCTTCCTGATCCATTCAGTGTTCTAGATCTTCAATGAGCCTTACTGCATACCAAAAAAACAACTGTTACAGGTTGGTAACCATCATACAGGCTTCATGGGCTGAATGGTCTCTTTCTTTGTTGAAGTTCCTTTTAAGGGAAGTCATCTATTATATATTGGAACTGTGGCGTCTGTCCATGTGTTCATCTGTCTCCCGTTTACATCGGCCGCTTGCCACGCTGTTTTTAAAAAGCTCAACATTTACTTTTGAAATGATGGGAGAACAGGGATGAATAATGTTGATGCCAAATATTATTTCACAAGAAAGATGTTTTTCCCTCTTTATAGACAAATCAAACCTCTGCCACCCAATGTTACACCTCCGTTTTGCATTGGACAGTATAAGTAGTTCAGTGCTTTGGCTTTGACTGAAACAGAGTATAATATAATTAACCTTTTTATAGTCCGGGAAATAATTTACATTGATGGATTGACTTAAACTTTCCCATCACTAGGGTCAGGAACTCTTGCTTGCTTTTCCCATCACTTGGGACGGGTACTCTTCCTCGTGTAGATGTACATCGACTCCTCCCATGCTCTTCTGGCCAAAGAAAGCTGCATAAAGCAACCAAGAAAAGCTACCCAAGGTCAGCCCTTTCCTGTTTCAAACACTACCAGTGTTTCTCCACAGCTGCAAAACATTCACAAGTAATACATACATGAGAATCCCAATGTTACACATCCCTTCAGCCACTGGACCAGTTTCATCACTTAATGGTGAGTCAACAGCGACGGTGTAGATAGAAACACGCACCACCGAGGCTCCCAAGCATGTACCCAGTGGCGGATTAATGCACGGGCACACAGGGCCCATGCCCCGGGCCCCGAGCTCAAGGAGGGCCCAGAGCTCAACATGAATCCCGGGCAGAGGCAGCGTGAGGGTCATGCAGGGAGGGAGTAACCAATCAGCTCCCAGACAATCAATTATCCAAGGATATAATCCTAGCTACCTGTAGTCATTGATTAGGTGACAGCTTATTGGTTATTCCATCCAATTCCCAGATGAGAGATGTGACTGGGTCTTGTTTTCACATATATATATATATATATATATATATATATATATATATATATATATATATATATATATATATATACACACATCAATACACATACCTTTTGGCCATTTTTTTCAGTACACTGAACATTTCCATTTGAAATTTCTTCCAATACCTTCTGCCAGAGAATTATAAAGGGCTTTGGAACTTCAAGTTCGAATAAGTTAAGGTTAGTACAAAAAAAATAAGCAAGTTTAAGTTGATGTGCTGCAGATACAGCACCAACATGAAGAGCCTCATGTCATACTCCTGTTTTAAATCAGTTTCATTGTATACCACTGTATAAATCTGGTCTGGAGACAAGGCCCAGGACATGAGACTTTTCATCAGGAAAGTTTCCTGATTAGTCGTGCCAGCAGTTCCACAACATGTTCTGAACACGGTGTCTCCCCAAATACACTCGTTTGTTCTCTGGGAAAAAAAAAGAACAAAAAAAACCTTTGACGCGGTATTCATATTTTATATTAAAGAATGAGTATGCAAGTCAAGACCATCTGCGATGACATTGTAAAAACGGCATCTATATGAATGGAAGTCAAAAAGTTTTAATCCCATCCACAAATGAATAGTCTTGCAACAGTGAAAGTTGGCACAGATGTTTTTTCTTCTGTAGTTTCCACCTCATGTCGCACATTTTTCACAGCTTTGGCTGAACTTCCTGATGCCATTGGAAAAGTGGTGTTTTGGCCTTGACAGGCAGTCATGTTTTGGCTGTTTCTGGCTCACCTTGACTCTACTACCCTCTACCAGTAATTCCGTGTGTGTTTTCTCCTTGAATTTCTTCTACGTTGAACTAATTATTCTTCTTCACAAGCTCATCACATCCCACATTCAACTTTTCGGTGCATCATTTCAACCCTGGTACACTGTTGTTTTTTTTAAGGAGGTCGTCATGAGAAAACAACTTGCATTCTCCTCTTGAAAAGCATATCCGACTGAGAGCATCCTGCAGTCTCTCCACACTGCTCAAAACTATTATGTATACGTCCAACAAAAATCCATGGCCCAACATCACTCACCTGCAATCCAAAAACTCCAGCCCCTCACCATCCTCTCAATAGTGGGGGGGGGCAAGTGGTCCTAGACAATGGGCCCGTAGGACTTTCATGATGAGAAGTTGCCACCTATTTAGATATGTTCTACATACAGTATGTCTAGGAACAGGAAAATTGATGTTGCCAATTTTGGAGCTGTGTCAAATGGCGGCCATTTTGAATTCCAAAATGGCTGCCATGATCATGCTTTTTAGCTGTGTCGCGTTGCGAACGCTGGCTCTAAGAGAGCTCCGCCTTGTTCTTCTTCTTCTTCTGGTGAAGACAAAACCTTTAGGACGCGGCTCTTGGACACATTTGTCTTTGTTTCTTCAATGAATACAATTATTGCTCATATTTTAAAAATAGTATCAAAATTTTATCCCATAATATGAGTGAACATGAATAGGAGAGATATTATGATTTATTGTATGCATCTATCTATAATTCCAGCAATCTCTGCTGTCGTGTGTGTGTCTGTCTGCTGTATGTGTGTCTGTATGTGTGTCTGTATGTGTGTCTGTATGGTGTCGTATGTGTGTCTGTCTGCGACCGCCGTTTCTCGACGACCACCGGTCCGATCTGATTGAAACTTGCCAGGAATATTGCTGGGACCCGCGGATGGCCTTTTCAAGGTTTGATATTAATCGGACAAGCGGTTCCAAGTTACGGCCATTTATCTGTCAACCAATGACAAGACACGGTGCTATGATGTCATGAATGACGTCACAATTAATGTTTATATTTATTTATTTATTTTTGCACGATTGACGTCACAATTCTTCTTCTTCTTCGTTTGGTATGACGTCACAATCGACGCTGGGACCTGAGTATGTGCCTTTCTAAGGTTTGATATCGTTCTTCATCCGTTTCAGCTGTTTCCCAAGTGTTTCCCAAGGTTTGAAAGCTGTTTTTTCCCAAGGTTTGAATAATTGTTCAAATTATAATTAATCCCAAGGTTTGAATTTTCCCAAGGGAAACATCTGTTTCCCAAGGGTTTGAAAGCCGTTTTTTCCCAAGGTTTGAATTAATTGTTGTGCTCAGTAGACATTTATGAATACATTTACAGAGAGAGGGCGAGAGAGGAGGGGGAGAGAGGAGGGGGAGAGAGGAGGGGGAGAGAGAGGGGAGAGAGAGGGGGAGAGAGGAGGGGAGAGAGGGGGAGAGAGAGGGGAGGAAGGGGGAAGAGAGGGGAGAGGAGAGGGGAGAGAGAGGGGGAGAGAGAGGGGGAGAAGGGGAGAGAAGAGGAGAGAGGGGGAGAGAGAGAGGCGAGAGGAGGGGAGAGAGGAGGCAAAGAGGGGCAAGAGAGGGGTAGAGAGGGAGGAGAGAGGGGGTGAGAGAGGGGGGTGAGAGAGAGGGGGCATCACAATTCAGAGAGGGGAGAGAGGAGGAGGGGACGAGGAGGGGGACGGGAGAGGGGGGTGAGAGTGGGGCGAGGAGAGAGGGGCGAGAGAGGAGGAGGAGAGAGGAGAGGGAGAGAGGAGGGTGAGACTAGGGGGGAGAGGGGGCGTCACAATTCTTCTTCTTCTTCGTTTGATATGACGTCACAATGACACTGGGACCTGAGTATGTTTCCCGGTGTTTCCCAAGTTATGGCCATTTATGATACGGTTGGTCCGATCTAATTGAAACAATGCCCCAATCCAGTCGTCGTTTACAGAGCGAAGGAACGAAGCTGCACCTACGGGCCCCCGCACCTACGGGCCCGCACCTACGGCCCGCACTAGAATTAAAATAATTATAGGTCATTTTGAATTTCAAAATGGCCGCCATTTGAAATGAGCTGTTTATTTATTTAAATATTCTTCTAAATCCATTGAAAGAGTGTTTTTTTTTATTTTCTAAGAAACTTTGGGATGCTACTTCTAACAAACAATAATATATTAAATAAATTGGCCCTTTTGAGTATCCGTAACAAATAATTAGCTATAGAGGGCAGCATCTGGGTTACCTGCTGCCTCTACTACATCCATAAGCACATGGCATTGGACAGAAGTCTCTGCTGTATTGTCATGCAAAGTGATCAAAGCATATATTGTTACTCAGGTCAGTTTAAGTGACAGTACTTGTTTTTAATTGTGCTTACATGTCCAGAAAGCTTTGAAAATATATCAGCAAAAAGTTTGAAGAAAGGCTTTTAAGAAGCTAATGAATTAATGTGGAAAGCTTATCACCCATAGGCCTATATCATCCATTATAACCATTGGCAAAGTTGTAACAATAGACTGAAATATATAAACATAAAATGTCTGTACATATCTTCCCTCAATATATTCTAAACAAATTGTATTTTATAAAACACGGCAACAATGCCAACAAGGCGTCAACAATGCTAACGAATTGGTAATTACAGAAAGCCGTATGGGATACTCTGGATAACTTTTAAATTAAAATATATCTCTATTAAAACACAGTATGCTAACATGTAGAAATACTTCCAATCACTGACACACAAAACCACACATGGACACATAAACACTACCCAGTACACATATTATGGATTTATGTTATTTTTTTTCTAGTGAACTGACCCACCTTGGAGCAAACCTTTAGATTACTGTGTGGAGTGTTTGAACACCCGGTGCGAAGTGGAAGAACTATGCGACAATGCTCCTTCTAACCCCAAAGTCGACTCTGACAAGAAGAGAACAGTGATGATGATGATGATGATGATGATGTTTAATACGGCTATGAAAGTAGCAAACTTGCAACAAGTTCATGTAGTTCATTTCTACATGGTTAAGACTGCATTTGTTGGGCATGCAGTTGCAAGGTGTGTATAGTAGATGTGGGTGTGGCTATTGTGTCTGGGGTATGTGGGGTGTGTGCTGGTACTGCGAGCGCAAGATACTGCACCTCATAAATTTGTTATCCTCTGAAATGGATATTTAAATATTGTAGCTTGTAGAGTTAAACTACAAATTAAGTCCATAAAGTGACTGTGTTTATCATTTTATAGACGAGCTAAGTTTGTATCTGAGTACCAGTTGCTTAGGTGAGTGTCTAACTGTGCAAAAAAAGTTTGAGAAAAATACCGTTGGTATCGTTTTTAGATAACACTTGTTACCACAATATTTAAAGGGGATGGTCCGATTTCATCACATGCAGTTTTCACATTGATTGAATGGCTTTGACCCTCACCCACCTGATGATGAAGTTCATGCAGGCATTTCAATCGTTTTGACAAGAGAGCTAAAAATGTGCATTTGCAAGCCCCATAGAATACTGCGGTTCAACTAATTGGTTGACCAATAGTAAGCAAGTTTTGGCGTACAAAATCCAAACTAAACATCTTGCAGCCCTACAATTTCACAGGGTCAATGAGAAGAATAGCAGCTTTCTTCTCATATCAAAATTTATACCGCGTCCGGTTAAATCTGGGGGTCAATGTTAGGATTAAGCTGTTGATCGGACCATGGCCCTTAAATTTTGATGCAATTTGTAACTTTTTGGTGGCCATTTTGAATTTCAGGATGGCTGCCATCTGCCACACTTCCAAAAATGTCAACATGCATTTTCATGTACTTTGGTACCGAGATAATGAATTAAAATAGGTGGCACCTTCTCATCATGAAAATCCTACAGGTGTTCACTTGCCCCCCACCCCCCATTACAAGCCTTGAGGGAGCTGGTCAGGTCTGTGTCTGGGATAAAATCACCTTCCATTCCTTCCCTCCTAATAGAGAGAGTTATGCATACACTGCTTGGGAAAAGGTTACTCAAAAGGCAAAGGTGCCAAATATGTTGCTTCCTGTTCCCACCTTTTCACCTCACCTTATTTGAGTAATATTCCCACTTGGACTCAACTTCTCCCAATCTTTTTAGCTAGCTCGACACCACTTTTGCAACTGCTCCTCCTGGCATAAGTTCTATCATACATTCACTTCTCTCTCTTTCTCAGGTCCTTATTCAATAAAGGCATCTTCCTCCATCTTGAAAAGTTGCAAACCTCTCTTATTTTTTTAAAAAAGTTTTCAAAACTGATCCCCTTAATTACAGACCTATAACTCTACAAGCCTTCTCCCCAATATAAGCAAAGTAATGGAGAGATTCAATGTGTAGCTGACCTAAGACTCAATCTCCTATCGAACTCGCTAATCTCTGACAATGAGTTTGGCTTGTAACCTGACCATTCCACCTCAGATATGTCACTCCTTCTGTCACAGGAGTGGATGGATGCCCTGAACCACAAGCAAGAGGTTAGGCCCATGTCTCTTGATATCTCTTGAGCCCTTGACACTGTCTGACATTCAGCTTTAATTTCTAAGTTGTCCATCTTTGCTATTCAGGGCCCCTGCTCAAGTGTTTGTCTAATTTCCTCTATGAGTGGAAACAGTGCATGCATGGCCCTTGGTATCCTTTCTTTCCATTCAGGCTGGGGTTCCACAAGGCAACATCTTAGAACCTAGCGAGCTTGTCACGGTGGGAGGTTAAAGTCCCGCGATGTCCTGTGAGGCTCAACTCCTGTGGAGACATTCCGAATTAATGGTGGACAATGCGCACGCGGGTCATGAGGAGAGTCACGAGAAACCTTAAAGCTTATAAACCCAATGGGTTTATTTCCCGAACCACAATAATAAAAATAACTGGAGGTGACTGAACTCGATGGAGGAGATGACGGCGGGTTGTGGTGGGCAAGAAAAGGAAAATACTGAATCGATAATAAATAATTATGTACAAATGGGTAAAAGAAGTCTAAAGAAACGAAGGCACCTCAAACCGGACTCAGTCACAGATGGGAAGGGAACAAAAAAAAACTGGGGAACTCAGCTCTGGGGCAGTGGGAATGAGCATGTGATGAGGAGGGATGAGGACGACGATGACAAGGCAAGCAGACGATGGCAGGACGATGAGGAGATGGGTAGGAGAACAAACTGGCTCCGGGTGACGAACAGGTTCTGAGCGATGTACAGACAGAGGCAGGCAGGCAGGACAACCTCCTCAACTCTCTCTCCTAGGTCTCCCTCAGGACTCGCACAACCTCTCAAATGTTCATTTTCGACCAAATGCTTCTTTCTTCCTCGACCTTGCCTCACTCTACGAATGTCTCCTCCCTTTCCTTCCTCTTCGGCAATGCTCCGCCCCTTTTTGGATGAGTCTATAACTCTGCCCCTGCCTCTTTCATGGCAAGTCTCCTGACACCAACCAGTAGAGGTTTACATACAATTTCTTTAACCATAATCCCCAACTACTTATTACCATGCACCACCCTCTGTGTGAGGTACATGTGCAGACAAGACAATTCTTAAGCTGACATTTCCCAACATATACATTGAGATGGCTATCTACTCGCACACGGACCATGCCACTCTCCACATTCCTATCTGCTCTATGGGAATATCTAACCCCCTCCACAAATGGAACACAGCCCCCCTCCCCCCCACACCCACCCCATAACCACAGCTCCTGCAAGGGGTTCACTGCAGGGACAACAGCTCCAGCCTTAACATTTACAGACTCACACCTAGTTAACTTCAACGAAATAAATCAGGAGAGGCTGTGGGAAGCGAGCCGTAGCTAACTTACCTAACCTCCTGACCATACCACCCCATGAGTTGCAAACAAAATGTACAATTCTATGTACAGTGGGTGTTTCTCTCCAATTTTCTCACTCTGATGTCCTGGAGAGGGGAGAGAATGGTTTCAAAAACATAAACAGGCCTACTCTACCTTAATGACAATTTAACTTTACACAAATTAAACCCCACTACTTGACCACATCCCCCAGTGGATGTCACCTGCTCCAGCTGTCAGCTGAGCCCAAATACCATTTTAGAAACTACCGAACCAATTTCATGGGCTACCTGTCCTCCGTAGCACATGTCAAGTTGCATAGGACTGAGTGTAACATTCCCACATACATACACAAATCCTCATTCACAACAACAACCACCATCAAATTCCCTGCCAGGCCATGGCTTCATCTTTTATTAAACTGCAGGTGTGGCCCTAACTCGGCAACGGGGAGATCCTGCACAAACAAGATGGTGGGGGCGCTTCAGGCTGTGATGTCCGCAGTCCAAACAAGTCGCTGAC
>CM068964.1:101343350-101360281 GCA_035128595.1 Eptatretus atami | reverse complement strand
CCAAACAGCTCCTTTGCGGTACGTCCTGTCGAGGAGGGTCTCCACACAAGGCTCTCCTGGCCTCCGGCACTCTTGGCCTCCCCCCGGGTAGCCAAGGGTCTCCTACCCATTGGTCACCCAAACCAGACCCTCCTCCAACAACCCCAAATTCCAGACACCTCCAGCTGCCAGGGGCGAGTTACCTCAGGAGGGGCTGCAGTCACCGCTCCTCGAGAGCCTCATGCATACCAGCAGACTCACACACCTTCTCCACCCAAGAAACCCCAAATGTCACAACCTCCCCTGCTGCCATAGATTTTTCAACACCTGCCATACAAGGTACTGGGTACCTACCCTGCCATGGCCTGCATACATACTAATCATCAACACACACTTGAACAAAAAACAATCCTTCATTTGGAACACACATCACATTTTAACCCTTTCCACCCGATCCACATGCTTGGCTCTCATGGCCACCCTTCCCGTCAACCTATACCAAATTCCCTATGCCCTGCATACCCCCAATAGCAAAGCATGGCAAGTCCTGACAATGGGGAAATGTAAATTTAATAAATCCAAATTACCACTGGGGAGCACGTTCAATACCAACAGCACCTGCTGCAGCCATTCTCTCACTATGTCTCTCTGAAAGGCTGCCTGGAACCCCCCCCCCCCCCACTTCCACCTCTATCTCTACTTCTCAACAATCCTCTTGAAGAAATCCTTTCATTCAGGCTTCTAGGTCTCACTATCTGCCATGATCTTTCCTGAGAAAGCCACATTTCCAAGCTGGTCTCCAAAGCTCGTCACTGACTGGGCATCCTCCATCGTGCAAAGTCCTTCCTTGCCAGATCTGAGCTCCTGACCACTAACAAAGCTTTCATCCGCAGCCTGATGGAGTACTGCTCTCCTCTGGGCTGGTGCTCCTGCTCCACCTTTCTCGGCTTCATGCTGTGAAAGCCAAGGCCTTTAGGATCATTGGTATCTTCTGCGATGAAGTTGAGTCTTTAGATCTCTCACTTTCTCACCACAAGCAGGTCAGTGGTCTTTCTATCTTCTACAATCTCCTCTCCAGCCTCGCCCCCCCCACCCGCGCTCAGGGCTCTCAAGGTCTGTCAGAAACCCCCTTTGCTGAAACTAACAAAATCAAGAATCAATGCTCACCTTAACCCTTTCATTCCTCTTTTATCCCTTTCTGGAATAAATCTCCACACTCTCTTTAATCCCACTCTTCCCTCCAGGTCTTCAAAACACCTGTTACCACCATCTCTAATCTTCCCCATCCAAAACAATGATCTTTTCTACCCCCATTAACCCACCCCAAACCCACCTCCTTCAAATCCCTGCTTTCCTTCCTGTAAGTCCTGTAGCATCCATCTTGTTTGCTCTGTGAACCCCACGCATACCTTTCCCTTCAACAGATCTAATGTCTCTGCTCCCCACTATTTTGTGCTTCCCTCTCCCACCCCTCTTGTCTCCTGCTCCCTTTGTTATACGCTCTGTGTGTTAGCTGTTATACGAGCCTTGACATTGTATCCAAAAAAAAAAGAAAAAATTGTGATTGCGCATGTAGAGAGGATGGAGGTTTTGGTGAGTGGATTTGTGAGGTGGTGGTTGGCAGTGCCACGCTGTTTGACAAATGTTGCTTTATATATTCAGGGTGGAAAACTCCAATTTCCCTTTACATTAATAACCAAGGAGTATAAGGTGGTGAGGGTGTGGGAGTTTATGATGGTGCGGGATTCGAGTGATCCAGTTGTGAAGAATGCTCTCCCAGAGAAGAAGGCAAGTCGGAAATGGAACGCAAGAGCAGAGGTGGATGAAATGGAGGAGTGTTTGCAACAAGAGGAGGTGATGAGAATGGTGCAGCATGGGAATCAGGGTTTGGTGTGGATGAAGCATGATCTATGGGGAAACGCATGCACCTAGGAAAGGAGGAAGATGTTTGAGAGGGAGGTGAGAAGAAAGGAGGAAGACAGGAGATATGTAAAGGCAGTCGGACAGGCACAGCAGGGGCTTGGATATGGTGGGAGGGTGTGCACTGTGCGGTTGAGGATGTTGAAGTGGCAAGAGATTTAGAGGATGGAGCCAATAGTGCTGAATTTCCTTTTGCGAGCAGCATACAATGTTCTTCGATCATCAGCAAACTTAAGGGTGTATGAGTTGCTGCATGAGGAGAGCTGTTCTTGGTGTGGAGGTCGGGGAATGATATACTGAGTGCATGCTCAGTATCATTGGCCACAGGAAGGCATAGGTGGTGGCACAATCAAGTGCTAGCGGTGGTAGTGGAAATGGTGCAGCGAGAGGTGATAAGATTGAGGGGAGGAGAGAGGGGAGAGAGAGAGAGAGCAGGAGGCTGATGGTAGAGAGGTGTTATTTGTAAGAGAGGGCCTGGTTTTAAGAGGCAGAAGGAGGAGGATGAAGGGAAGAGGTTTACAAAATGCTTTTGATTGGCAGATGGTGGTAGGCAGCAAATCGTATTCCCAGAGGAGATCCATTTACAATGTTGCAGCCTGACATTGTCATCTGGTCACTTGCAACAAGGAAGTTCATCTTGGGGGAGTTATCACTACATTGGGAAGCGAACATGAAGGGGGTGCACGAGAGGAAGAGAGAAATGGTGTAGTGAGCTGGAGGCAGAGTGTCGGGAGAAAGGTTGGTGAGTTTATTCTCGGCCATTTGAGGTGGAGGTTATCTTGGTGATTCCTTTTATGTGTTTTCTGGCTCAGCTTGGAGTGTGTCTGATGGTAAAAAGGAAGATGTATTAGAGAGTGGCTCAGGATGAGATGACCTAATAAGTATATTAAGGAGATTACTAGCGATACCCGTGCACATGCACGGGATAGCAGTACAACATAGCTGGTAGCAGACGACAGACCGTACACGGGGAATGACAAAAATACGCATTGTGCAAAATGCAAGTGGTACTATGGAACGCCAAGACTTCCCAAACATTGTCGGCATGTCCGCTAAGTGAACAGCAATTTCATAGGGATCGTGTGACGGCGAGCCGAGTTTTTAGTGTGCAAGCTTGGTATTATAATAGAGATATAGAACTATTATTTTTGGATTCTTGCAAAAAAAAAATTGTTCGGCTCATGTGGCTGCACTTGGTTGGGTTTGAGGGTAGAGGAGTAGCAGTTGAACCCCAAATCCTATCCAGGTTCCTCCTGACGAGTCCATATTTGTTGTTTGCTTAGTTGGGTTCCTTCTGATGACTCCAATGCAATATTTGGTCTTTCATTTGATTATTTCAGAGCAACTTAGATGGATTTTTAATACAATTTCACTTCCGTCCTCGTTAGTTTGTCAATTTCCTGCGCCATCTTCAGCAATCTGCCTTCCTCGTCAACAACCTGACAATCTCATTCTCCAAAAAAACAGAATGTTCAGGGAAACTAAAATTAACATCAAGTATCTTGAGAGTCTTCGTCTTATTTTCGATCTTCAGGCGTCAATAACAATGTATTTACCAAGACTTGAAAGCATTTAAAAGTATGGGATAACATTGTGGTCTCTGTCACCTGGTATATCACCCATCTTACATTTCTATTTTTCATGTATTTCTCCAGCAAACAAAAGTTTTTTAAAAAACGAAAAAAACAAACAAGACTTTCGAAAATCAAAGAAAAGCATGATTTGTTCAAATGATTAAATATATGGAACATAACGAAGCCATGATACAACGTGGACCTTACAAATATTTGAAATAAATGCCAGTGGTAGTGAGTTCGTGTTAAGAATGAGGAATAGATGAAGTTATTGATGAGAGCTTGACCTAAGTTCCATGGTCATGACGTCCTGACAGAAAGTGCAATGTTTATTTCACATCTAGTAGCAACAGTCAGACAAATATACAAATGCTGAACACTAAAGAGCATTTGGACAAAAAAACAAAACAAACAACAACCAATCAAATCATTGCAGAATTCCATCACATCAGTAAGAAATCACTATTTCACCAAAAGCATGGCTCAATCTTACAATTGGTTTCCATGACCATCCCACTCTTCCGATGCGCATAAGAGATTCTAAAAAGAGATTGCATCAGCTATTGACTATTCCAAAAAAAATTGTCGCGAACCCATTCTGAAGCCGCAATTGTAAATTATTCTCGCTTCATGCTGCACAAGGAGAAATGTCATGCAATATGTATTTTGAATAAGGCTTGCACTTATTTTTGCAGAAGCTGCCTTTTAGGTAAATGGTAAAAGTGTGATGGGTGGTGTTTCTGTTGATTTATGAAGTTAAATATGCTCCATAAATCAACACCAAGTATAAAACTTTGCCTGCATACTAAGGAACTCCAAGGAAGTGCAAGAGTGAAAATTGGGTGTTTGGGTTAATTAAAACACCCCTTTTGAAGATAATTAATGGCCTTATTTAATTATCCTTTCACAAGGCGTCATACTTGTGCAGCCCTCTGTCAGCTTGCTGGGGTCTTAATTCGCCATTTTCTTCCGCCAATTCAAACATGCCTTGATTTGTAAACATGATCTACTCACGGACTAATTACATGCAGTACATCATCAATGTATTACATCTAATTTTAGAATCGGAACACGTCCGACTAAATCAGTGTCGAAATCTGGAGTGAAATCTGAAAATTTTAACAAATTAGCGGTTTTTAAAACGAAGAGTATTTATTTAAGCAAAGCATTAAGCTCAATTTTTTAAAATACTTTTCGGACGATATATTTAGTGAAGAAAGGATTAAGGAATGAGTAGAAAGTGCAACTCCATTGGGCGCAACGTCGTGGTCTATAACCTGTTTTTGCAAGTCATGGCGATGCAGACCACAGGGGTCCTTGTTTTGGCAACACGTATGCAGTTTGCTTTTTTGCCATTTTGTTTGCGCTGCTTTCATTACAAAATATTAATACAAATATAACAATAGTTGCTGCAATATATTAGTAGTCGGCAGTCTCCACAAGCAAACAGGTACTTTTTTGTTGCTGCAAGTGAAGGAGGGTTGTTGTTTTTTTTTCTTTACACCATTTTGTGCGATCCACTTTCATGACAAAATATTAATATAAATATATTATTAGTTGCTGCAATATATTAATAGTCAGCAGGTGCTGAAATTGAAGGGGTATGGAGACAGCACACATGGGCATGGTACAAATGGGTAAAAATCTCACTCTACCCTGGATATGCTGCTTCTACTTCTCCAACAATGGATGGAGGCCTCAATGCCGGACATTAATCAGAGCCATATCCCGAGACATATCACGTGCTTTGACATGGTCTGGCCCCTGCCCTGCTCACCAAACTCTCTCTATGCTATCCAAGGCCATCTCCACTCATGGCTCGCAACTTGCTCTCCTGTCGCAGTCAACGTGTGGCCCTAAATGGAGTTCCTTCATCCCCTCTTCCTATCCAGGCTGGAATTCCTCAAGGCAGCATTCTGGGGCCTGTTCTTTTTCTGGTTTTCATCACGATCTCTCAGACTCTCTGGAAAATCCTCTTTATCTCTTTGCTGATGACTCCACCCTCTGCGTACCATCTGTCATCCCTCAGACCGGCATGCAGCAGCTTCTTCGCTCACTGCAGATCTGGATAAAATCACAAGCTGGTCCAACACATGGAACATGTCTTTCCAGGTTGGAACCCCCCCCCCACCATCCACTTTCTCAACAATCCTCTGGAAGAAGTCCTTTCTTTCAGCTTCTGGGTCTCACTATCTGCCATGATTTCTTCTGGGAAAGCCACATTTCCAACCTGGCCTCCAAAGCAAGTCGCCGACTGGGAATCCTCCGTCGTGCAAAGTCCTTCCACGGCCCACCTGACCACATACAAAGCTTTCGTCCGCAGCCTGATGGAGTCCTGCTCTACCCTCTGGCTGGTGCTCCTGCCTCCCACCTTTCTCGGCTTCACGCTGTGGAAACCAAGGCATTTCGGATCATTGGCATCTCCGCGATGAGGCTGAGTCTTGGGCCTCTCACTCTCTCACACAGGCAGGTCGGTGGTCTTCTGTCTTCCACCGTCTCCTCTCCGGTCTCGCCCCCCCCCCCCAACTCTGTCTGCGATTTGTCCCACCATATTTCCGCAGGGCGCTCAAGGTCCACCACAACCCCCTTCTGGTAAAACTACCAAAATCACGAATTACTGCTCACCTTCACTCTTTCATTCCTCTTTTTTCCCGCCTTTGGAATAAAGTCCCTCACTCTGTTCAATCCCATTCTTCCCCCCAGGCCTTCAAAACAGCTGTTCACACACCACCTCTTATCGTTCCCCATCCAAATCCTCAATCATTTCTACCCTCGTTAATCCACCCCGAATCCACCTCCTTCAAATTCCCTGCTTTCCTTCCTGAAAGTCCCTGTAATGCCATCTTGTGTACCCCGTGTTCCCCGCCCATCCCTCTCCTTCCAGAATCTCCTAATGTCTCTGTTCCCAACTGTTTTGTCATTCCCACTCCTGCCCTTCTTGTCTCATCCCCCCCCCCCCCTTGCTGTGTGTTGTGTGTTAGCTCTCATGCGAGCCTCGACAAGGTATACAAAAAAAAATGCCTCGACAAGGTATACAAAAAAAATGACTGTCCGTGGGAGTGTGTGCGTGCCTGCATGCTGATTATGTGTGTGCAGTGCAGAGGTTTCGTGGGTGTGCGATCTAATGTCGAACTCCACCCCGGCCCATGGTGCATGGTCTGTGTAGGAGGTTATGTGACCATCTCATGAACCATGTACTTCTACATGTGGGGACAGATGTGCTGCAGCACCAAAGCCACATGGGGAGCGGACGTGCTGTGGCAACAAAGCACATGGGACCGGACGTGCTGTGGCACAAAGCCACATGGGACCGGACGTGCTGTGCACAAAGCACATGGCTGCGATGTGCGTGCTATATGGGAAAATCCATGCATGTGTGTGAGTGAAAGGATGAGTATATCGCCAGTACATGTGCATGGTTAGCATGGACCAAACGTGGTTGGAGAACGGTATGTGGGGGGGTGGTGGCATGAAGCAGGCAGGCCTTCGCCAGTGGATAGCACGGTTTATTTGTTATTGGTTTTAAACCTGCTGACCACAGCTCCAGGTGCAGTTTTAAAACAGTAAAACAGCATTCACAGAATGTGTCTGATTGTCGCTGAAGCACGTTTATCACACTGTGATACCACTTGTGAGTGCCCTGTAGCACCCTCCGCAACTCGTTCTCCCTCTTATGCACGCTCGTTTTCGTACCTCTCTGAACACTTAAATTACCGTGCCCTCACATTGCCTCCTGTTCCTTGCCCTTGGCTATTGCGTGCTCCTTTACAGCTTCCACCTGCCTCGCACATCGCTTCTCAACACGTGCTCCCTGGCGTGATCGTAACCATTGGCCCGAAACTGCCTTCCGCTCCACACATGTTTTCCTGACACTGATCTCTCTCTTCCTCACGCTGCCTACCCCTAACCCTGCAATTCTCCTCGCCCCTCATGTTGCCTCCTACTCATGGTCCTTCCCACCTTCACGTGCCTCCCCCTCCACATACTTCCCATTCCCTCACATACCTTCCCTCCCTCACTCTGCCTTTCCGTGTATCAGCTTTGATGTCCGTTGGCACGTGAATTACTGTGCTTCCAATCGTCTCGGGTCACTCATCGATATTTCTTTTTTCATTTTTTTATTTTCATTTCCGGATGCTTTCCAATGGTTCTGTGATTTTTTTTTTCGGTGTAACAGCTTTGACGTCCATCGGCACGCAAAATTTCAGCTTTCTATGTCAACCGGAAGGTACCAAACATTAATATCAGTCAGTCAGTCAGTGAGTCAGTGGATAGAATTAGCTTTATTATATATATATAAATATATATATATATATTACTCATGTGATATGCTTACATAAAGTAAGCAAAAAGGAACCATGCTTCCCCATTGTCTCGGGTCGCTCAGCTGCATTTGATTTTTTATCTATTTATCTTCATTAATGTTTTTTTTATTTACTTATATTTTCATGTAAGGATGCTTTCCGGTGTTTCTGTGATTTTTCGTGTGGTATCAGCTTCGATGTCTATCAGCATGCAAAATTCAGCATTCTACATCACCCAGAAGGTACCGATCTTTCATATCAGTCAGTGAGTCAGTAGTCGGACAAAAAACAGGCCAATATATATGTTGTGTGTGTGTGTATATAATATATATATATATGTATATGTTTCTAACTACGTTTCACAGCAAAGACTCAACCATGGGCCCTAAGTGGCTTTCAAAAGACCTCCAGGATAAAGTTATGAAAAGGTACAGATCAGGGGATGGGTATAAAAAAAATTTCAAAGGCCATGAATATCCCTTGGAGCACACTCAAGACGATCATGAAGAAGTGGAAGGCATATGGTACCACCAATACCCTGCCTAGATCAGGCCGTCCCTCCAAACTGGATGACCAAGCAAGGGAGAACTGATCAGAGAGGCAATCAGAGGCCAATGGCAACTTTGAAATAGCTACATGCCTTTATGGAAAATACTGGTCACTGTGTGCATGTGACAACAATATCCCAAGCACTCCACAAGTCTGGCCTGTACGGTCGGGAGGCAAAAAAGAGGCCGTTACTCAAAAAAGCCCACCTTGAGTCCCGTTTGAGGTATGCAAAACAACACTCCAGAGATTCTGAAGCCATGTGGCAAAAAGTTTTGTGGTCTGACGAGACCAAGATGGAACTTTTTGGTAAAAATGCAAAACGTTACATTTGGTGCAAACCCAACGGAGCACATCAACCAAAGCACACCATCTCTAGTGTGATGCATGGTGGTGGCAGCATCATGTTATGGGAATGTTTCTTGTCAACAGGGACTGGGGCACTTGTCAGGATAAAAGAGAAAAATGGATAGAGCAAAATACAGAAAATCCTAGATGAAAACCTCCTGCTCTGCAAGAAAGCTGAAATTGGTACGGAAGTTCACCTTTCAGCATGACAACGACCCGAAGCACACAGCCAAAGCTACACAGGAGTGACTATGGAACAAAAGATTAAATGTCCTTGAGTGGCCCAATCAGAGCCCCGACCTAAATCCAATCAAAAATCTGTGGCATGAGTTGAAGATTGCTGTCCATCAATACTCCCCACACAACTTTACTGAGCTTGAACAGGTTTGTACAAAAGAATGGGCAAATATTGTCCAATCAAGGTGTGCAAAGTTGGTAGAGACCTATCACAACAGACTCAGAGCTGCAATTGCTGTCAAAGGTGCTTCCACAAAGTATTAACTCAGGGGGGTGGACACTTCTCCCAGATATTCTACTTTTGTATTTATAATAAATTTTCTGAAATTTGTTTTTCCTTGGAAGTTGTGGGTTACGATGTGTAAATAAAGGTGGAAAAAGAGAAAAAAAAATCACATTGCTAAGCACTAGCATTTACAAAATATTAAAAATTAAAATCACTTCACTACTTTTGGGAAATCCTGTTTTGTATATATATATATGTATATATATTCTGATTCTGATTCTGATGTACCATACACTGTTACAGAGCATCAGTGCTGCTGAAGCAGTTTCTCAGCAAGGGTTACAATGGGTGGTTTGCCATTGCCTTCCCATCAGTAGTTTTTTAGGACAGGTATTTGTAATTTGTTCATGATGCCAGCGATAACTCGCCTACTCTTTGTGAAGGACACTGTGGGATTTTTAAAATCCACCAACTAATGCCGGCAGACGGGACGTCCAGTTTAACGTCTATCCGAGGGACAGCCCACACATTGATGAATCACCCTGCCTGTGAAACACTGGGATGACAGTTTGTAGCCAGGTCTGGATTCAAACCCAGGCTGGACAACCCCATGGCAGTCCAAGACGGTGTAAAGGCGAGCTGATCTCACAACGAATAACTCACGCTTTTCCCCACAGTACCTACGCGGTGCTCTTGGCATTCAGGTAGCGGTATGTGACCGAAAGGCTTATTTTTGTTTATTTTCCTCATTGATGTCTATCAACAAATGCATTTCATGTCAGCGATGTTTTCTGACCTTAACAGAGCATTCCGACTCGTGCCCTGGTTATTACCCATTTAAAAAAATGTCTTCTGGTCCTGGCAAAAAGAGGGCAAAATTACTGTTTCAACCACATTCCAACCAGCTAGCTGATAAGATAGCACTATACGAGTAAAAATAATTGCTCTTCGCAAATATCTCATCGCAGATGTGAGGAAGTAAAAAATAAAATTCCATAAAACAGATTATTTAAGTCCACTGAAGGATGAAGGCCTCACTCAACTCATGTTGAGTGTTGTTACCATACCCACAATGCTCATCAAGTGTAGGTTGGCAACAGTGAGTAGTGTCTGTAATCGAATCTCGAGCAGGAAGTGTGTACAGAAAGGTTTTCCACACCTCGACCAAACAGCCATCTTGATAGGTCATGTTGAGGGACCTTTTGGAGTTCCCTTCAATACCAACTACCGAGCTGGCTGTTTGGTCAAGGGGTTAAAGTGAAAAGGGATCTGCAGGAGATGGAGAAATCATTAAAAAAAATAAAAGAGAGCAAGCTAATTACAGGAAGCTATTAGACAACACCTGCACAGCAGGAGTGACAGGATCGGAAGTGAAAAGGAGTGAATGACACACAGAGTGCAAATAATGAAAGATGTTTCATCGTGGAAAGACTTGAATCTTTTTGGCAGGGCTTGACTTGAAATACAATGTAATGGCAAGGTCAAGGAATATTTTATTTAGATGGTAATTGTATGCCATGAAAGTACAACGCCAGAGGCGAGAAGACACCAGCATGGTTGAGTAATGAGGTTAGAAATGACATTAAAGATAAGCGGGAGAGTGTTCAAAGGATACATAAATTACTGGAACAGTTCTAAGAGTACACAATAAATAATGAAATGACGGATCGCACTCAAAGATGTACCTACAATAGCATAATTAAAAGGAACGGCTGATATAACAACAGGAAATTGTACGTTCATACATTATAAATAGATGTCGAAATTAAAAACGTCTCATGGAAGGTACGGGATGATGAGGGAGTGAATTGATCGGATATTATAAAGGGGGCATGGTTATTTAATGAACATAATCCTTATAAAACCTCCAAACATATGTTTCACAATGTAACAATTGCACAAACTGACAATATTTAATCTTGAAACTCATTATCTGGAAGAGTGTTGTCCACAAACCTTGGAGTGGTCTCCTTGAAACTGTCGAACTCAATGTGATCAAAAACGTTGGTGAACGCTCTGGATAAACAATTCATAGTTCATCAGATTTCCAACTGTTTTTATTGCACTTAGGAAGAAACAATTTACACTCTGCATGGTCTATGGACTGCTATAATTTCAGATTGAATATAATTAAGTCTCATGCAGTGTTCGTGTGATTTAGTGCGAGCAGCTTCAGTGTATGATTCCACAGAGTAAATCTGCAATGATCATTTCACAACAAATGCAAGAATGCAAACACAGCAAGTAAAGTGCTTCAAATTTGGAATCTTATTTATTTCTTGCATTAGAATTCGGAAATATTTTGTCGGAATGACATTGCAAGTAAGGGCAAAAGTTTTTCGACAACCCTGGAGTGTGTGTGTGTGTTTTTGTTTGTGTGTGTGTGTGTGTGTGTGTGTGTGCATGCACGCGTGCACACACACGCACATGTTACACAGTTGAAATACTTACAATCGGCCAAGATACACCAAAAAATTATAAGAAAGTGTCATTGTAATGGGCTCAAACTCTGCTGTCTGATATTGATGGAGACAAACCCTGCAGCCCAGCCAAGCGGTAAGGAGGCCTTAATTGGAATGAGTTGAACAACCAAACGCAAAACAATTGTTTCAAATTTGGTACGGATTTTGTTGAACGCACTGTTCAAAGCACATGTATTCATTTTATAAATACATATGGGAGGATCGACAGAAGAACCAGAACAAAACACATCAAATATAAAACAAACAAGGTAAATGATTAATAAATAAAGACGGGAAAGGAATCGTGCCGGAGGAAGGGGAAGGACATGCGCTTATCTCTAAAACAAACACAGACGGCTCACTTGCTTAATGCTGAACCTTAGATACAACAGAAACACATGGAAGGATATTAAAACGGGGGAGAGGGAAAAGAAAAGAAAAGAAGAAGGATGGTACATGGAACGGGAGAACCTCCCACAGCACGGTAGAGCTCGCAATGGTCTCGGCGTGCTCGCGGCAGGATATGGTACAAACATAATCAAATGGAAGACCAAGAAGGAACCCAAAGAAGTACAGAGTAAGGGCGGACGTGGTTCTCAGGAGACGTTTCACCCACTTCCCAGTAAGCTTCCTCAGGCCAATAAACCCCGAGCCTCGGCACGTGTCAGCTTTTATTCCCAAGGCGACGATTCATTTCCGGTCACATGCCATTGTGAGAGTTCATTCGAGGAGTGTTTTTATTTTGACGTACGTTAAGCAACAAGTAAAAAAAAAAACATTAAATGTCATCGCTCCCGTTGTTTTCGTAATTTTGCTGAATGGAGTTAAAGGGCTGGCCCGTATTTATATAAAACTAAAATGGCCGCCAGTCCACCAGTCAGCTATCTGTGATCAGAACGCAAAAAAAAGTGAGAGGCAGGTGCATGCCATCATTTGCTGTGCTTGTGCCAAGTTTGAACAAAACTGGACCATCCATGTCTGAGTAATGGTTGAAGCATATTTAAGTAACAAAATGGCCGCCAGTCGGGCATCTTGGATATGATCTCGAAAAAAATGACGTGCATATGTAAGACATCATTCGTTATCTGTATGCCAAGTTTGAACAACATAGGTAAATGCATGTCTGAGAAATGGTTGAGGGTGTTTTCAACACCGGTTGTTATTTTTAAAACTAAAATGGTCAGCCATCTTTGATTGCATCGTGAAACAAAATGATGTGCATATGTATGCCATGATGTGTTGTCTTTGTGCCAAGTACAAATAAAATCAGTCCATAAATGTCTAAGATATAGTGCGGACGCACACACACACGGACACGAAAATCGAGACCAAATCCATAAGCCCCCATTTCAGACTAATTCCAAAGGGGGCTAATAAATATCAATCACATCATCAATGGTCTGCTCTGCTCTTTTTGTTATTTACTCGTGATCTGGTATTGTCTGTATGGGGGTGAGTAAGTGCATGTGTTCGTTCTTGTTTTTTTTGTGTTTCCAGGGCATCAACATGGATGTGTTCGTGTCTGGGATGGTCATGGTGATGTGTGGGTTGTATGATAGTTGGAGTTCCTGTTGGGTGTTGTGCATGTGTGGGTGTGCTCTTAGGATCGAGTGTTGTTGGTTGTTGCTCACCTTATCCAGCCTTTTGCACCAACCAATTTTTGCCGTTTGTATCAGAGGTGTGTATTGTGTGGGTGTGTGCACAGTCTCCTCAGTTAGAACACTCTCTCGGCTCTTGACATGCCATGCCTTCATTATCAACCTGTGTCGTTTGGTGGACGACATGCCGAGGACACGGGTCCCAACAAAGCCAAATTTGTGGCCAGATTGCAGGCAATGACATGCGAAGGCTGACTGTGTCACATTTCCAAGCCTAACTGCTCTATCATGTTCATCTAGCCTTTCTTTATAAATTCCTTTCAGTTTCATCAATGTAGAATTGGTCACAGTCTGCCATTGGTCATAATAGCCGATGCCTGGCATGTGTCCACCCTGTTGAAGCATACATTACACAGTTTACTAGGTTTTTTGCATCCAGGAAATGAGATATTATAGTTGAATGAGATATCTTCCGACCTCATGATAGCAGCAGCATGACGACGTCATGCTGCAGATGTGCACCACATCACCTCCAATGCCAGAGGCTTCCGTGGGCACACTTGTTCGAAACCGAGATTTACCGGTCACAAATAAAGCACAGTGGAGCCGCCGACCATGGTTTAGTTGATATCAATCCTTAAATATGGAATGGTCACGATTACGATGATGTGTGCTTTTCAGCCATAACTACATATCGACAGATTGTACTGTTTCCTCATAGTTGAAGATCTTTCCCCTCATTGCATTATCCAAAGTGTACATGACCATTGGTGGTTCACTTATGGAAGTTTACCAGACCCCTTTTTGGGGTACATTTTCTCTAAATTGATCATTTCTACCCCTATGTTATTAAATATAACTACCTCTGTCACAGAAGGTAAACAGCGGTGATGTGTTCACCCTTGCTTGTTTGTTTTCTTTGTTTTGTTTGCCTGTGAGCAGGATATCTCAAAAAGTTATTGATGTCTTCAGACAAAACTTGGTGGATGAGTTGGATAGGTAACAAGGACGAATTGATTAGATTTTGGTGATGATCCGGCCTCTCAGTGGGACATAAAACATGAACTACTCAGCCAGATGGAGGTAGGTATGTGCTCTACCAAGTGCCGTTCTCGTCACCTCCGCCATCTGCGATGGACAGAGGTAATGTTTTCACCCCTTTCTGTTTGTTTGTTTGTTTGTCTGTTTGGCCATTTGTTTGTTTGTTTGTGTGTAGGATATCTTAAGAAGTTGTGGACAGATTCAGATAAAAATTGCTGGGCAGGTTGGATGTGTGACGAGGACGAACTGATTTGATTTTGATGAAGATCCGGATCTGGATACGAGAATTTTTTAAGTGATTCTTCACTATTTTTGAGTGATATTTACTCAAAAAAAAATTACGAGTGATTGAGTGATTGAGAGTGATTGAGAGATGGGGCAAAAGAGCGATATAAAGTTCAAATATCGTGGGTTCTAATATCCTGGTTTTTGACCAATCACGGGCAACCTGTTGTGTTCCAATTTAGTAATCACAGGATTTAATTTCGGCCAATCAGGGTTTTTGAGCTGAGATGAGTCATTCTTTGTGTCCGCGTGTACGATTACCTCTCATTACGAGCATTGTGGTGTGTCTCGTGCTACATTTTTAATGGCACCCAAATGTAAAGCGATAGACAAAGTTAGTTGTGCCAAACGGTAGAGAAAGGTTATGACGTTGGGCAAAAATATCAAGTTGGTGGATAGGTTTGGCTCGAGGTGACAGTGCGGCATCCGAGAGCTGCCATTATGGGATCAATGAATTGACTGTGCGGTGTATCGGTGAAAATGAGTCAAATATTCGTGCAAGTGTTGCTGCCAGCGCTCCACAAAGCGCAAAAGTGTCATTCCAGTCCCGTGACCCTCGTAGTGAAAGGATGGAAAAAGCCCTTAATGTTTGGATCGAGAACGAACCACAGAAAAAAAAACTGCTTTTGAGTGGACCGGTGATACAGGAGAAATCATTGCGGATTGACCAACGTTTCCACGAGGCAGCCAAAGGCTCCAGTTAAACGACGGCTACCGACAAGTTCCACGCCAACACGGGCTGGTTTAAGAAATTCAAAAGAGGAATCGGCCTCCATGATGTAAAATTAGTCAGAGAAGCAGCATCGGCAGACCATGATGCTGCAAGAATTATGCTGGAGCAGATTTTTAACGCTGACCAGACGGGATTATTCTAGAAGAGGATGCCATCCGATACCTTCCTCTCCAAGCAGGAAAGATCTGCTCTGGGTTCAAGATAAGGTGGTTAAGGATAGTCTTACCACCCTTCTCCGATGTGGCAATGCTGCAGGTGACTTCAGCGTAAAGCTTATGCTGCTCTTCCGATCACTGAATCCCGCTCCCCCTTCCCTGCTCTCCTTCTCACCACAACCCCTTCCCCATTCCAACAGCATCATCATGCCAAGATAAGTCTTGTGTTTTCTATTTACAGCAGAGTACAGTACGAGTACATAATATATTCTTACCCTCACCCACCTCGGTGTTTTGGAATAAATTTAAAAGGTAAAAGTCTTGTTTTTGTTTATTTTATACAGTATTAATTTTATTTACATGTTTATTTTAATGTTAACATGCCTTATATTTATTTTACATTTTTATTTCAATTATGATGTGTAAATTTCTGACTGCCACCCATCTTCCTTGATATTTTCTTGAAGTTTAGGAACTGAACCCCCCTTTTTCCCATAGTCCCTTGGTTTTAACTATCGCGGTTTTAACTATTCTCAATGAACGTAACCCCTGTGATATTTGAGGGTTCACTGTAGAGCACGATATCTCAAAAAGTTGTGGATGTATTCGGCCGAAACTTGGTGGATGAGTAGGTTAGATGAGAAGAACAAGCCAATTAGATTTGGGTTCAAGTCAGCAAATCGAGGTCCGGCCTATCGGTGGGATACAAAACATAAACTGTTCAGTCTGGAGGAGGTACGCAATCGACTGAGTGCCCATATATGTTTTGATTATGTTATTATCTTTTCCACTATCAAGTTCTTTAGATTTATCTTTGTGTATTTTATGGTCTCAAATTAATCTGGAAGCAATCAGATTCACCAAACCTCTTTCAGTTGTTATGTTATTTCTCCAAAATAAGCTCATTTTGTGGGTCCCGGTGTCCAGCCGGCCGTCTGTTAACATTTGACTAAAACATCTTCTCCTCACAAACTAACTAACCGGTATGGACCAAATTTTGTACGATACATTACAACAGCAAGGCCTCATGGGGTTGTGCTCCGTCTGGATGCACCCCATATAAAGGTGGTTAATTGGGGGTTTGCCCCAAATAATGGTATTTCATTCATAAATCTTCTCAGAAACAGACAACCGGATCCAGACCAAACTGGCCATGCAGCATCGTGGACATGCCTTAACCTTAAGTTGTGCTCCCCATGGCCGTATCTCCCCTGGGAAGAGGGCCAAGGCATCCCTTTCCTGATCCCTCATATTCACCAAAATATATTTTCCTCACAAACTGCATTATTGACATGGACCAAGTTTGGTACGATACATCAGTACACTAAATTATCATGGGGTTGTGCTCCCCATCCAGATCCGCCTCGAGAAGAGGCTGAAATGGGGGGGTTGGCCTCAAGGTCAGGTAATTTATTTTAAATTTTTCTCAGAAACAGGTCAGATGCAGACCAAACTCTTCATGAAACATCAGGACCATGCCGTTAACTTAAGTTGTGCTCCCCATGACAGTACCACGACAGGAA
>CM068964.1:101331771-101343340 GCA_035128595.1 Eptatretus atami | reverse complement strand
AGGGCATGCCCCCTTCCCCCTAATCTCTCATTTTTCACCCCAACGATTGGGAAAATAACCGTCAGTCGCCCACGGGGATATTTTTGTTTTATAAAGTTGTTGATCTTGATGCTGCTGAACTACTCATTAATCCACAGATTTTCGATTTGCTGAGATCTAACCCATCATTTACAATATGTTGTGGTTTATCCGTAACTGGACTTTTACATCCATATTTGTGTACTCTGTATCTCTGAGAGTCTTGGTAAAGTATTAAAAATGGAGGCCATTATGTTGAATTTTTTTTATCATAATTAATTAATTAATTAAATCCATACTGGTGTTCAGTTCTTTATTCTTTAATCCAGAAAAGTACTCTTACGTAACTGTATGATTGCCTTATCTTGCATCATCATTTTTTTTTCAGCCATTTCCACTTATCTTTTCTACAACCTAAACACTGAAGCTCACATTTTTATAGGATGCTTAAATAAAGTAACGAGGAGCGAGTCGTGGACAACCAGAAGGTGAATTTGGGTTTCTCGTGCCGCTGCTATGTGCATTCATCCTTACATTACACCTCCTGATAATTTCCCCAACGTATTACATGACACATTTACTACAAATTAATAAATAAACAAGGTTTGAGGTTTTACCTGCGACGACCTCAAAGGTTTATTTTTACGTTTTAAGATCTAGCCATTACTGTGCAATTCACCGCATCGTTGGTGGTAAAAATAGGACAAGTTTTCATTTGTAAATCCCACATTTACACACCTGAGATTTGGACAAATGCTCCCCATTGGATAACCCAGAATAGCCACCTTCTCTTACCAAGTTATCTGAATTAACAAAAGTAACACACACACACACACACACACACACGTCGTTTGGCACATACTTTCCATGTCATCCCATGGGGATTCAGCCAGCGCTCACTCGTGCAACAGCATCTCACACTCGCCGGGACTGGATATCGAAGGAGAAGGCCATCAAGAGTCCCAAGATAATTCCGTTATGGCGCATTCCTATCATTTTAGAACTGAAATTCTCACTGACCGGTATGTAGGAAGCCTGAGACACAAGAAAAGTTTTCTGCATAAAGGTGACGGGAGGTGACGGAACATTGTGAACGTGGGCAGAACTCACAAACTCCTTGCCAGTCTCAACAGCAGAGAGAGAGAGAGAGATGGTATGAAAACACCATGATTACACATTTTGCCAAGAAGTGCTTCCACGACATGAAATTGAAAAGTACGAGACTTGGGAAAATTTGAACGAGAAAGGTCATTCAGGTATTGCCATCACAGTCAACGGGCATTGAATTATTTGTTCTAATTTCACAACAATCACCATTGTAAAAAAATTTTTATAATCAGAGTAACTACTGAAATTTACTGAGTTTGTGAATGCATGTTCGTGTGAATCCTATACACAGTGAATTGGTCATGTAGGACATTGTTTGTAAAGTGCATATGGTACCGTACAAACAAAAACAACAAGTGCAAGTACAATGTGGCATTTCAATGCAGTGCATGACAGCTTGCGTGTTTGGCATATTTGCTATGGTTGCCAAGTGGGGGTTGCTGAACATTATAAGCCCAGATAGTCGAGCCCACACCGGCCAATGGAGAAAGAGACTTGTCTTTAACCGCTCAATCGAACAGCCAACTCCTGACCTCCATGAATAACACTTAATGCATTTACACGATGCGATCACCTCGAGACGACAATGACTACAAGGCTTTCTTCAACAGCCCTGATTAATCCCACCATTTTGGACGGTCGACCACGGGTAAGTTTGATCCCAAGTCTTTCACGAGCCGGTTGGCCAACTGATTTCGGCAGGAATTTGTATTTTCTTTCAGGGTGCCAGTGACCACTCACATACACTTCATGAATGATACTGTGGGATATTTAAAGTGCACCAGCTAAAACTAGCACACTGGACACCCGGCTTAATGGCACGCCGAGCAGCAGCGCACTTTGTGATGCAACCCCATGTGTGTAAAGCACCGATCCAACAGTTTATAGTTGGGTCGTCTTGAGCTCCAATATCTCCAAAGTCATGGAGTATCTCATCAATCAACAACTTTTAGCCCAGCTCAAATATTTTTCTCCTCAGCAACCACAAATATGGCTTCCACAAAACCAGGTCTATTGGTGACCTCCTGGTTGAGGTTGCCAACGAAGAGTCTTCAGCTCTCAAGTACTTTGGAGAAAGTCACGTTGTTGTGCTGGACATCATCAAAGCCTTTGACAAGGTCTGGCACAAAGGCCTCCTCGCGAAGCTTCCAATATATGGAATTCAGCCTCAGCTCGTCTCCTGGCTTTATAGCTTCCTCGCTGAGCGATCTATCTTTACCTGCATTGATGGTGACCTCTCTGACTCCCCACACTCCCCCCCCCAAAAAAAACATTAATTATAGTGTTCCTCAAGGTTGTGTCATCCCACCCTCCCTCTGACTTCTTTTCATCAATGACCTCCTCACAGCAACGAACAAACCCGTGCATCCCTTTCCTAATGACTCCACCCTGCACTCCTCCAACAATTATAAATCCCAGTGTACCTCATCCTAGACTGTTGCTGCTCGTCGTCTCTCAACTGTTTCCTCCATCAGTCATTATCTCACTGTCATCCTCCAGCGGGGCTCGGACAACCTTGTTTATGTTAATCAGTCGAGGACTCAAACCCTTCGTATATCCAGCAAGATAAACCCAACCTCACCTCACCACCACCCTCCTCTTATGTCCAGCTTTCAACTCCTGGACTTATCCTTTATTAAATTGCTCGGTGTCACCATCTCCAGAAATCTCTCCTGGCAGCCTCACATCCTGAATATCGGCAAATCGGTCTCCAAGAAACTTGGTTTCCTCTTCAGAGCTCTCAAGTTCTTCCACTGCCATCAGCTCCTACTTTCTACAAATCCCAAGTCAGACCGATGATGGAATACTGCTTCCATGTCTGGGGCGGCACTCCTCCATCAGTTATCTGGATCATGTCTAAGCCTGTCCGACTGATTAACGATCTTACTTTGTCTCAGGCATTTCACGCAGGGGGGCCTCTTGATTTTTGGGCTGAACCATATGGTGTTTATTATTATTTTTAATCAATAAATTAGAAATATAAATAAAAGATAGGCGATCAAACCCAGACTCGATAGCTCAAAGTCCTTTCTGAATAGCTCAAATGCACGCATCATCCTTTCAGACCTCTTTGACCTCCTTATCTGGAGAGACAATGGGTAAGCACCATGAGGTCAATGGTTGATGAAACAGCGTCGGCTGTGACGATAGAGGCCAATTCTAAAACAGCAGTCTTCGTTACAGATATTGCAGGTAAAGCTCGTCATTGAAATTGGCATTCTGTTTGCTCTTTCCTTGCGCCGCTGCCTTTTCTCTTGCCAAGTTGTGTTCCACTTCTCTCCACTTCTCTTGAGTCCCTCTTTGACTGTGCACCGCCTGCTGGCACGATCACTGGCAACTGGCTCCCATGTCTCTCGATCAATGTCACACGCCTTCATATCACGTCTGTTGACATCCTTGTAGCGGAGTACTGGGCGGCCCTTGGGGCTTATCCTTTCAGACTAAGATTGCACAAATACATGGAAATGAAATATCTGTTTAAAGGAACGGGTCGGGATTGATTTGATTATGTACAAAGAAAAATGAAGAAAGCAAGTGAGAAGAGACCGATGAATGTATTTTCATCGTGGTACACTGTGCTGAATACTCTTTCACTTTGTAGTGAGTTCTTTGATGAACATCATGAAAAATTGCTCTTCTGAACAACAATAATGTTATTTATGATCAAGACATGATTGTTATAACATTAATGTGTAACAGCTGACCAAATGGTAATACTACATTGTAAAATATTCATTTCTCTTGCACTTTTTGTGTAAACCTATTGAAAAGCACTTTATAAAATCGAAAAAAAAGAGCACATGAAAATCGACATCCCAAGATAGGTAATCGAAGACTGTACGAAAGAGGGACGTTCTGAGAGCTGCCCCTGAAGGCAAAGGAAGAATCGATGGAGTGAATATACCTACTGCGAACAAGTTCTGAGAGTGCATCTTCCATGATCATCTCAACGTAAATTGTGTAGGGGTTTGAGGGAGGGGGGGGGACAAGAAATACTACTCACGTTGCTGAAGCCGGACAACATGCTGATGGGCGAGGGGTCGAAAGAGAAGGGCATGTAGGGCTTCATGTCAAGAGCTGGGGGCAAGGAAGTGGCAAATGACGGTCTCACCAAGGTAGACAGCCCTGTGCTGGGACAGCCTGGGCCTGTACAAGAAAAGAGAGAAGTACGAGTTTGATATCCGGAACGACACCAGTCATCCGAGTGAAACAATTGAACAGCTCAAAGAAAAGACATGCTGTGCTTCACTCGAAAGGTCTTCAATTATACAGTCGAGGCCTTTGCCTTCCACAATGTTACACGTACTATCCTCAGTAGGGCCTTGTATCATACACTTCAACCCCGAGCCAAATCTTCTTCGTCATTCACATTTTCCTGAATACATGAACCAACATCTTTCCCAAAACTGTCGACCTTCGTTCAATTTCAAAAGTATGCATCTTTGCTTCCAGACAACTCACCCAAACCCTCACTTTCACCTCATGCCAATTACCAAGCAGGGTTGCAATTTATGTTACAAGAACCTGTAAGAACATTAATATGGCGAAACAAGCCAAGAGCCTCGAATAAATTTTCCCTGTGGGAAGGAAGGACGAATATACAGAGGAATGAATTTCAAGTTGTTTGTAGAGGGATAGGGAGGGAAGGTAAATCAAGGGAAATGAAGGGAGTGATAGTGTGAGTGCAGCACCCCCACCAGAAAGCATGCTATAGCTGCCTACCCTTCGCAGCTACCTAAACTTTTCTATTTTTTTTCCTGCCTCGTCAAGTACTTATGTAATCCATTTTAAAATCATTCACCATTCTAACTTCCACCACCCTACCAAGCAAACTGTTTCACACGCTAACTATTCACCAAGTTAAGGACAAACAAACCCTGCTTAACTTGCATTCTCCACCTGAAAATGAGGTTCAGCTTTGCAAACGTTGAGGCCTGACCACCAACAAGGCATGAAAGTAACAACCGAAAGAGTTAATCCGGAGGTTTTGCAGATAGATCACAAGGAAGAAAACGGACCAGGGGCGCATCGAGGCAGAGCCGATAACTAAATTTAATTTCACTCAGCAGACATTACGGCTGCATCCAAACGCGGCGAAGCAATGTGCGGATCGATGAAAGGAACCGGTGTCCACACACCGGAAAATTCAGGCTGGAATGAAATCACAGCAAAAGAAGCATTTAAACAAGTGTCTTTGTCAGCATGTTCCTCTTTCTAGAGGGACGGAGGAGACCACCCACCCGAGCTAATGAGGTATGTTGCGAGCATCTTGAAGTCGATGAAATAATCTAATCGTTTTGATGGAATCCTTTTGCTATGCAAAGAAAAGCAATCACCAAAGGCGATTCAAAAGGCGATTCAAAAGACTTGGGAACGTAAAAAAAGTACCTACAAACCCATGCCATATATAAAGATTCCAGGCATGTGCAATAATAGCTTGACTCCCGTTGGATGACAACTACAAGTGGTTTTGTAACTATTTCAGGTGATGTATTAATTCACTTTATACCATTGTTTTACTTACTTGCGTTGGTGCTGTATACTCTACTGCATTTAATAATAACAACAATAATGATATCATTCCTTTTGTGCCGTAAAGGTACGTACATAGGGCTGCCGAGGCAGTTTCACTGGGAAGGAGTACAGTCCTGGACAGGTTTCCACTCCGACGCAGGACACCCCAAATAGCTATTACCCCAGTATACTGGTACTCCTTTTGCTGATCTCAGAAGGATGACAGGCTCAATCAGCCCACCTGATGTTAACTCAATGGAAAACAGGGGCTCGAACTCAGGACCCAAACCAGCCACCTTAACAGCAAAGCCAACACCAGGCTTTCCACTGTATTTACAGTGGAGAATTTCGCACTGTAATCTACAGTCAAACAAATTTACAGTACATTGATGACTCGTATCAACGATCAGGTTGAGAACTTTTCCAAGGCCTGGTCAGAAGTCACTCCCCCCCCCCCAACCAAAGAAGTTTGAGGGAGATGGCACGCATATACAATACCTCATATATATGGATATATAGGCATTGTATGTATTTGGCCCATTTTTCAGGTAAAATTAAAAAAAAATTGAATCTGTAACCCCCCAATTTTGTTGCAATGTAAAATAAATCACATCTCAAAGTTCATCCATTTTGTACCACATTTAACGGTTTGCCAATGAGGTTGAGGTTCTGGACTGCAGGGGCCTAGTACCGGTGGCGTGGTGTGGTTCAACACTTGTACATCGATATCATTTCCTTTCTGCTGTTGGTGAAGCGGCTTCGATGGTCCTACACAACATGAAGGAGGAATTGTTTCTGTTTTCTTTCTTTGTTGTGATGGTGTTATCCTCCTCAATAATAACCACATACCTTTCAGGATTGCCCTTTACCACATTCAAGTGTTCAGCTGTCTGTGGCGCCGCCCTGTAATCTTCTCTGGGCTCTCATTACTCGGGGTCAGAATCCAGAAAACCAGCTGGAATTGAGGTACCTGAAGTCGTCCATTGTGTTCTGTGTGACAAAGTCTTCAATTTCCACGTCCTCAGACGTGGAAACATCCAGATATTGAGGGGATATAATTCCTTGGACATCCATCTTGCGTGATGATGGACTCCGGGTGCTATAAATCACATTCCACGAGGGGTGATGTCATCAAGAAAGGTTTACCATATTCAGGATGTGCAGATATGATGTGAACCACAAGGTTAAACTTCAACCTCATTGAACAATGTTAATATGGATAAAATTTGGTGTAAATTATTTATTTATTATAACAAAATGAGGGGGTGAAAGTATTCAAGATCTGAACTTCGAAAATATTGACCACCTTAATATGTACAGGTAATAACAAACAATTAAAAAATGAAAAAGGATGTCAGGATAGAGTGTCATAAAGTATGTGAACAAGGAGGGATTGTCACAATCCATTATCATGTGACATCATCCTGACATATTTGCTTGAATAACTCTTAATGACTAAATAGGAAACTCACCAGCATGCAGCAGTCATCAATACTGGTCAATTGTGTGATGATGTCCGAGAGGTCACACTTGGCATGACCTCCATCGCAAAATGATCCGGCGGTACATACGTTAACATATACATGTGATTACGCTTCACCATTGATGCAACAATGCTTATAAAGGAGAGCGAGGTTTTCCGGGTCGATTGGCAACGCCTGCATGGTTGATGGTTGATGGTGTCAGCACGACTTGGTGAGTACAGATGCTGAAAACCACTGAGTGGGCCAGGCTTGTGAGCTCAGATGTGGCATCTACACTCGATGTGACTTGTATTATCCAAATATGTCCTGTATACGTATTAAAATGTATTTTATTCACGAATCAATAAGGAAAATAAATTAATAAGCAGACAAGCAAACATGTATCATCGACTCAAAATGAAAACAAACATGCAATGGGTTATGAGGCACTGGTGGTGAATTACAATCCAGACCAAGGTCAAAAGGTTAGCTGGCTATTTAAACAGCTATTTGGATTCCACAGAGCCTGGATTAAGCGATTAACTCACTGGAGTGAACGAGAGTCAACAGATTTAATTCAAGTGCACACAGTTTTCATCTGCGTTTTGGAGTGCGCGTGGGAAATGCACACGGGCATGAACGAGAGCGAAAACAAATTTCACAATTTTGTTTTGGTGAACGGTTTGAGGCAAAGTCACTGTCATATTTGCCTCAAATTATATTACTGAGACTTTTCATCGTACAATACAATATAATACAATACAACATAACAACACTTAACCTACCAAACCCACCCCCCTTCTCTTGCATTAACTCCTTCGTTCAGGTCGACAGAACATATATATATATATATATATATATATAATATATATATTTAGTACGTTTTATATTTTGATGAACCACACTCTTTACACAGTGTTTGCGCTGCAACAGCAGTTTCTTGGCAAGGGTTATACTGGGTGTTTGCCATTGCCTTCCCTGCATTGTTTGTCTGATATCTTTCTTCTGAAATGCAGAGCATCAAGCTAGTAAGCAGCATATATACCACTTAAAAAAAGTCTTTGGTATGACTTGGCAGGGTTTGAATCACCGACTTCCCAGACTCAGAGCAGATGCACCAACCATTACATCAGAAACACCACACACACACACACACACACACAACATCTTGCCACACCTTTCTCTTATATCATGATACTGTGCTCACAGATAAGTAAGTGCTCAATGATAAAGATCATTTGCAATTAATCAAGAGAGTGCGACAGTAACAAAATAAAAATAAAAATAAAATAATTTTTAAAACCCTTTACTGTATTTTACATTTTTCATGAAGTTCATAAAATCGTGTCATTCATGTGTTCGAAAATCAAATGCAAATGCATCGTAATTAAAAAGACAAATCTACTCTTAATTATTATTTTTAAATTGAATTCAAAACAATGAACAGATATCATTTTTGTGTCGTTTCATGAAGGGGAGGCAGAATAGCTTCAGAGATACACAACCTCACCTTCGAGCTGTCTCACCTGGGCTCGAATCTCATCTAGCCTGGGTTTGAATCTCATCTAACCTGGTCTCGAATCTCGTCTAAAATCTCATCTAACCTGTGTTCAAATCTTGTCTAACCTGGGCTCGAATCTCATCTAGCCTGGGTTTGAATCTCGTCTCACCTGGATTTGAATCTCGTCTAACCTCGGCTAAAATCTCATCTAACCTGTGTTCAAATCTTGTCTAACCTGAATTCAAATCTTGTGTAACTTGTGTTCAAATCTCGTCTAACCTGTGTTCAAATCTTGTCCAACCTGTGTTCGAATCTCGTCTAACCTGGGCTTGAATCTCGTCTAACCTTTATTGAAATCTTGTCTAACCTGTGTTCAAATCTTGTCTAACCTGTGTTCAAATCTCGTCTAACCTGTGTTCAAATCTCGGCTAACCTGGGCTCGAATCTCGTCTAACCTGGGCTCGAATCTTGTCAAACCTTTATTGAAATCTCGTCTAACCTGTATTCAAATCTTGTCTAACATGTGTTCAAATATTGTCTAACCTGGATTTGAATCTCGTCTAACCTGGGCTCGAATCTCATCTAACCTGCGTTTGAATCTTGTCTAACGTGGGTTTGATTCTCGACGCAGATATAAGCTGTCACAGTGGCGTTTTGCATGCATGGCGAGGCGTCTATGTGTATGCCGTCCGTCCATCAGAAGGACGTTGATGTAACGGGCCCATATCTGTCTGCACTGGTTCTCAGTGAATGCTAGAGATTGCACGGTGTCTGCACAGATGCTCTCTAAAGAGTACGGTGATGACGATTCTTCCTTACAGGAGTGATACATCTCTTTTACAGGATAAAGAGTGACTGATTAGTTGTGCTTGTGATATCAACACCTCACATTTATTCTGATTACCATATTTTGCCCAAACATTATAAAGAAACAAAGTATATTTCAAACGAAATAACAACACAATCACGTGATGTGTAACATGCAAACGAGGAAGCGTGCAAAGATACTGCAAAATACACAAATGGAGTAATGTACGGACAGTGTTTTCAAATACCACAAACGTCAACCTGTACGAGGCAAAATCAAATTTCTGTTCCATAAAAGTGGAGTCGGAAAATCAAAGGGAAATTAAAATCGATAGAACTCTGCAAGGTTTGGCAAGCAAATGAGAATACTTGCACAAGATATAAAGACGAGGAAGAAAAACAAGTCTCAAGGTGTTAATGGCGATGTCATTTTGCTATTTTGATTCCTCCTTTCATTACGCTTCTCCAGTAATATGTATTACCATTTCTCAGATTCAATATGGCAAGAAAATTTCAATGAGATACACAGTAGCTAGCTGGTGAACTGATGTAATAAGTAGTGAGAGCTGCGCAGATCATCGTAGATAATGTAAATGTTACCTGAGAAACCATTAAAGTGCAAAGGAAAAAATGTGGACTCTTTGGCGGAGATGCACGAAAGCCTTCCATCTTCCAGGAGGTGCATTTCACGGTATTTGTGACATGAGTTTAAAAAAATGAAATTGCTCATTGACCTAAAGTAAACCTGGGACAACGAAGTTGGACAACTCGGGCTACATATTTTGTAGTTTTTAATCAAACTCAGGACCTGATTAGGTATGATAATTCGGCATTTAATTAGGAGAACCCTGATTTTGTGTTACGGAAGGGGGAAATGTTTTTTTGCTCTATCTCCTTGATTTTTTTTGAGATGACTCAATGAAACTTGGTAACCGTAATGAGGACAGTAAGAGACACAATATCCACCATATGAAATGATTTCAGATCCCTTTTGTTCTTTAAAAAAAAAAACAACCTTAGTTGTCCCGTACGTAACTTTTTAGTCTCAAAAGTTTCAATCATTTTTCCCATTGGAATGCAAAATGAATGAAACTTTTTTTTTTCTTCCTCTGACCCAATACCTTCAAAATTCGCCTATTTAATTGAAGAAAAAACAAACATGAGGCGGTCATACATAAACAATGGTGTCGATTTGTGTTACGGACGGGACAAAAACATCACGGACAGACACACTATGTAATTGAGCATGTATTGCATCAGGATATGTTTGTATCACCTTATTGCAAGCAGAACATCGGGAGAATAATAAATATATGGTTGGTTTTAATTTTCGTAAACATTAATTAGTTGAAGTGTTTTTGCAACGTTAGACTCTTCCAGATAGCCTCAGTAATGGCTGGACCAAGCTGTGTGTCTCACTGATTAGTTTGACAAACCATAGAACTTGGTCATCCAAGTAATTAATTAAAGCTGACAATCGGTGTTATCGGTCACTAAAGGCGCTGTCACACCTTGACGATTTAGCCAGCAATGGCAACATATAAAATGTATGTAAAACGTTGGCATACGCTGAAATTTTGATGTTTTTTTTAAAGTTTTTGGCGTATTCATAACGAGTTGGTCGTATGCATAACATATTAGTAACGTACACAGAACGTTTCGTTGTCTTATAGATAACTAATACCAACGAATGATTAGCGTGTTGTCGGCGTTCACAACCTATGCCCAACCATAGTCTAACTTAGGCATAGCGCGCTGCACGTATCGCCGACGATCACGTGGCGTAGCCTATTAAAAAGCTGCCGCTCGCCAATTCAAATCATAACCGCCTGAGAATTGGAAGTGTCAACATCCAGTCACACCTTGACAATTTAGCCAGCGTATGCCGACCTCTGAAAATTGTCTAAAACGCTGGCACAAGTCGAAGACGTTATGGGTAAGTTTGGTTTACGTGAAGAGCACGCTGAAAAACGATGAAGTACGCTGTCATACGTCGTAGTACGTCTAGTACGTCGTGAAATTTCAAGCATGCTGTTTTTACGTTTAACAAATTTTGTTTAACAAATTTTGTTTAACATGCTGTTTAACAAATTTTACGACGTACTCGCCGTATGGCTCACACGTTCCGCTATGCTGGGAATAAGTTGTAGGCACGATA
>CM068964.1:101312150-101331746 GCA_035128595.1 Eptatretus atami | reverse complement strand
TGATAACTTAAGAGCATGCTGAAAAACACTGCATACGTCGTAGTACGCTGGCTTTCATCGTTGTACTTTGGCGGTTGTCCTCAAATTTTAGCATGCTTGAAAATTTTACGACGTATGCCAGCGTATGACTCACACGTTCCGCATAATGCTGGCCCATAAGTTGTAGGCACGTTATGCGATCGTTGACACACGTCGACACACGTTACTTGTAAGTTACTCATCAAGTCGAAACACGTGAGGTAATGATTAGCTTACCCGAAACTTATTTATACCTATGAGTAACGTGTTGTAGGCACGTTACACGATCGTTGACAACACGTCGAGGCAATGTTATGCGATCGTTGACACACGTCGAGGCACGTTACTTGTAAGTTACTCATAGGTCGAAACAAGTCGAGGTAATGCTTAGCGTACCCAAAACTTATTTCTAACCTATGAGTAACGTGCTTTGAACCTATGTGTAACGTACCTCCAACACATATTGACGTATGTAGACGTATTTGATTGACGTCTTCCGGACTACCAAAGAACTTCTGAACGTGTTTCTATTTACAGCTACCGTATATGGCGTATTGGCAGCGTTAAAAAAAAAAACAAACAAACAAATAACTTCCGATATTTCGTCACGTGCCGTTACGTCACGTCCGATTGCCTCTTCAGTTTGTTCGTCTTATTCTTAGTTCCTCCTCTGTGAATATTTTCTGTTTGAGGATATTGTCACGTCGACGTCGAAACTTAAAGCAAATGTCCGATATATTTTAAAATTCGTGATAGTAAAAAAAAAAAAAAAAACAACAACACATATTTCATCACGTGCCTTCATGGAGCCAAGGAGAAAAAAAGAAAATGTGCCTTGACGGAGAAAATAAGTTTCGGGTATCTAAACATTACCTCGACGTGTTTCGACTTATAAGTAACTTACAAGGAACTTGTGTCGACGTGTGTCAACGATCGCATATCGTGCCTACAACTTATTCCCAGCATAGCGGAACGTGTGAGCCATACGCGAGTACGTCGTAAAATTTGTTAAACAGCATGTTAAACAAAATTTGTTAAACAAAATTTGTTAACGTAAAAACAGCATGCTTGAAATTTCACGACGTACTAGACGTACTACGACGTATGACAGCGTACTTCATCGTTTTTTCAGCGTGCTCTTCACGTAACCAAACTTACCATAACGTCTTCGACTTGTGCCAAGCGTTTTAGACACATTTTTCAAGGCGGCATACGCTGGCTAAATTGTCAGAGGTGTGACTGCGATGTTGACACTTCCAATTCTCAGGCGGTTATGATTTGAATTGGCGAGCGGCAGCTTTTTAATAGGCTACGCCACGTGATCGTCGGCGATACGTGCAGACGCGTATGCCTAAGTTAGACTATCGTTGGGCATAGGTTGTAACGCCGACAAAAATCATTCGTTGGTATTAGTTATTCTATAAGACAACGAAACGTTCTGTGTACGTTACTAATATGTTATGATACGACATTATGAATACGCCAAAAACTTTAAAAAAAAACATCAAAATTTCAGCGTATGCCAACGTTTTACATACATTTTATAGTTGCCATTGCTGGCTAAATCGTCAAGGTGTGACAGCGCCTTTAGTGACGATAACACCGATTGTCAGCTTAATTATTACTTGGATGACCAAGTTCTATGGTTTGTCAACTAATAGAAGACAGCTTGGTCAGCTTAACGAGATAGGAGAGTCTAACGTTGCAAAAACACTTCAACTAATTAATGTTTACGAAAATAAAACCAACCATATATTTATTATTCTCCCGATGTTCTGCTTGCAATAAGGTGATACAACATATCCTGATGCAATACATGCTCAATTACATAGTGTGTCTGTCCGTGATGTTTTTTGTCCCGTCCGTAACACAAATCGACACCATTGTTTTTTATAACCGCCTCATGTTTGTTTTTTCTTCAATTAAATAGGCGAATTTTGAAGGTATTGGGTCAGAGGAAGAAAAAAAAAAATTTATTCATTTTGCATTCCAATGGGAAAAATGATTGAAACTTTTGAGACTAAAAAGTTACGTACGGGAAAATGGTTGTTTTTTTTTTTAAAGAACAAAGGGATCTGAAATCATTTCATATGGTGGATATGTGTCTCTTACTGATTACGGTTACCAAGTTTCATTGAGTCATCTCAAAAAAATCAAGGATAGCACAAAAAACAACATTTCCCCCTTCCGTAACACAAAATCAGGGTTCTCCAATTAAATGCCGAATTATCATACCTAATCAGGGTCCTGAGTTTGATTAAAAACTACAAAATATGTGGCCCGATTGTCACATCGTTGTCAGGTTTACTTTAGGTCAATGAGCAATTTCATTTTTTTAAACTCATGTCACAAATACCGTGAAATGCACCTCCTGGAAGATGGAAGGCTTTCGTGCATCTCCGCCAAAGAGTCCACATTTTTTTCCTTTGCACTTTAATGGTTTCTCAGGTAACATTTACATTATCTACGATGATCCTGCGCAGCTCTCACTACTTATTACATCAGTTCACACAGCTAGCTACTGTGTATCTCATTGAAATTTTCTTGCCATATTGAATCTGAGAAATGGTAATACATATTACTGGAGAAGCGTAATGAAAGGAGGAATCAAAATAAGCAAAATGACATCGCCATTAACACCTTGAGACTTGTTTTTCTTCCTCGTTTTATAATCTTGTGCAAGTATTCTCATTTGCTTGCCAAACTTGCAGAGTTCTATCGATTTTAATTTCCCTTTGATTTTCCGACTCCACTTTTATGGACAGAAAATTGATTTTGCTCGTACAGGTTGACGTTTGTGGTATTTGAAAACACTGTCCGTACATTATTCCATTTGTGTATTTTGCAGTATCTTTGCACGCTTCCTCGTTGCATGTTACACATCACGTGATTGTGTTGTTTTTTCGTTTGAAATATACTTTGTTTCTTTATAATGTTTGGGCAAAATATGGTATCAGAATAAATGTGAGGTGTTGATATCACAAGCACAACTAATCAGTCACTCTTTATCCTGTAAAAGAGATGTATCACTCCTGTAAGGAAGAATCGTCATCACCGTACTCTTTAAGAGAGCATCTGTGCAGACACCGTGCAATCTCTAGCATTCACTGAGAACCAGTGCAAGACAGATATGGCCCGTTACATCAACGTCCTTCTGATGGACGGACGGCATACACATAGACGCCTCGCCATGCATGCAAAACGCCACTGTGACAGCTTATATCTGCGTCGAGAATCAAACCCACGTTAGACAAGATTCAAACGCAGGTTAGATGAGATTCGAGCCAGGTTTAGACGAGATTCAAATCCAGGTTAGACAATATTTGAACAAATGTTAGACAAGATTTGAATACAGGTTAGACGAGATTCAATAAAGGTTTGACAAGATTCGAGCCCAGGTTAGACGAGATTCGAGCCCAGGTTACCGAGATTTGAACACAGGTTAGACGAGATTTGAACACAAGGTTAGACAAGATTTGAACACAGGTTAGACAAGATTCAATAAAGGTTAGACGAGATTCAAGCCCAGGTTAGACGAGATTCGAACACAGGTTGGACAAGATTTGAACACAGGTTAGACGAGATTTGAACACAAGTTACACAAGATTTGAATTCAGGTTAGACAAGATTTGAACACAGGTTAGATGAGTATTTTAGACGAGATTCCAAACCCAGGCTAGATGAGATTCGAGCCCAGTTTAGACAAGATTTGAACACAGGTTAGATGAGATTTTAGACGAGATTCGAGACCAGGTTAGATGAGATTCAAACCCAGGCCTAGATGAGATTCGAGCCCAGGTGAGACAGCTCGAAGGTGAGGTTGTGTATCTCTGAAGCTATTCTGCCTCCCCTTCATGAAACGACACAAAAATGATATCTGTTTCATTGTTTGAATCAATTTAAAAATAATAATTAAGATAGATTTTTTTTAATTACGATGCATTTTGCATTTGATTTTCGAACACATGAATGACACAGATTTTATGAACTTCATGAAAAATGTAAATACAGTAAAGGGTTTTAAAAATTATTTTATTTTTTTTTATTTGTTACTGTCGCACTCTCTTGATTAATTGCAAATGATCTTATCATATGAGACTTACTTATCTGTGGAGCACAGTATCATGATATAAGAGAAAGGTGTGGCAAGATGTTGTGTGTGTGTGGTGTGTGTGTGTGTGTCGTGATCTGATGTAATGGTTGGTGCATCTGCTCTGAGTCGGGAATCGGTGATTCAAACCCTGCAAGTCATACCAAAGACTTTTTTTAAGTGGTATATATGCCTGCTTACTAGCTTGATGCTCTGCATTTCAGAAGAAGATATCAGACAAAACATGCAGGGAAGGCAATGGCAAACCACCCAGTATAACCCTTGCCAAGAAACTGCTGTTGCAGCGCAAACATGTGTAAAAGTGTGGTTCATCAAAATATAAACGTACTAAATATATATATATATATAATATATATATATATATATATATATTTGTTCTGTGACCTGAACGAAGGAGTTAATGCAAGAGAAGGGGGGTGGGTTGTAGGGTTATGTGTTGTTATGTTGTATTGTATTATATTGTATTGTACGATGAAAAGTCTCAGTAATATTAATTTGAGGCAAATATGACAGTGACTTTGCCTCAAACGTTCACCAAAACAAAATTGTGAAATTTGTTTTCGCTCTCGTTCATGCCCGTGTGCATTTCCCACGCGCACTCCAAAACGCAGATGAAAACTGTGTGCACTTGAATTAAATCTGTTGACTCTCGTTCACTCCAGTGAGTTAATCGCTTAATCCAGGCTCTGTGGAATCCAAATAGCTGTTTAAATAGCCAGCTAACCTTTTGACCTTGGTCTGGATTGTAATTCACCACCAGTGCCTCATAACCCATTGCATGTTTGTTTTCAATTTTGAGTCGATGATACATGTTTGCTTGTCTGCTTATTAATTTATTTTCCTTATTGATTCGTGAATAAAATACATTTTAAATACGTATAAGGACATATTTGGATAATACAAGTCACATCATCGAGTGTAGATGCCAATCTGAGCTCAACAAGCCTGGCCCACTCAGTGGTTTTCAGCATCTGTACTCACCAAGTCGTGCTGACACATCAACCATCAACCATGCAGGCGTTGCCATCGACCCGGAAAACCTCGCTCTCCTTTATAAGCATTGTTGCATCAATGGTGAAGCGTAATCACATGTATATGTTAACGTATGTACCGCCGGATCATTTTGGATGGAGGTCATGCAAGTGTGACTCTCGGACATCATCACACAATTGACCAGTATTGATGACTGCTGCATGCTGGTGAGTTTCCTATTTAGTCATTAAGAGTTATTCAAGCAAATGTCGGGATGATGTCACATGATAATGGATTGTGACAATCCTCCTTGTTCAACATCTTATGAACACTATCCTGACATCCTTTTCATTTTTTAATTGTTTGTTATTACCTGTACATATTAAGGTGGTCAATATTTTCGAAGTTCAGATCTTGAATACTTACCCCTCATTTTGTTATAATAAATAAATAATTTACACCAAATTTTTCCATATTAACATTGTTCAATGAGGTTGAAGTTTAATACCTTGTGGTTCACATCATATCTGCACATCCTGAATATGGTAAACCTTTCTTGATGACATCACCCCTCGTGGAATGTGATTATAGCACCCGGAGTCCATCATCACAAGATGGATGTCCAAGGAATTATATCCCTCAATATCTGGATGTTTCCACGTCTGAGGACGTGGAAATTGAAGACTTTGTCACCAGAACACAATGGACGACTTCAGGTACTCAATTCCAGCTGTTTTCTGGATTCTGACCCCGAGTAATGAGAGCCCAGAGAAGATTACAGGGCGGCCCACAGACAGCTGAACACTTGAATGTGGTAAAGGGCAATCCTGAAAGGTATGTGGTTATTATTGAGGAGGATAACACCATCACAACAAAGAAAGAAAACAGAACCAATTCTTCTTCATGTTGTGTAGGACCATCGAAGCCGCTTCACCAACAGCAGAAAGGAAATGATTATCTTGTACAAGTGTTGAACACACCCACGCCACCGGTACTAGGCCCTGCAGTCCAGAACCTCAACCTCATTGGGCAACCGTTAAATGTGGTAACAAATGGATGAACTTTGAGATGTGATTTATTTTACATTGCAACAAAATTGGGGGGTTACAGATTCAATTTTTTTTTTAATTTTACCTGAAAAATGGGCTAAATACATACAATGCCTATATATCCATATCATATGAAGGTATTGATATGCGTGCCATCTCCTCAAACTTCTTTGGTTGGGGGGGGGGGAGTGACTTCTGACCAGCCTTGGAAAAGTTCTCAACCTGATCGTTGATACAGTCATCAATGTACTGTAAATTTGTTTACTGTAGATTACAGTGCGAAATTCTCCACTGTAAATACAGTGGAAAGCCTGGTGTTGGCTTTGCTGTTAAGGTGGCTGGTTTGGGTCTGAGTTCGAGCCCTGTTTCCTTGAGTTAACATCAGGTGGGCCGATTGAGCTGTCATCCTGAGATCAGCAAAAGGAGTACCAGTATACTGGGGTAATAGCTATTGGGGTGTCCTGCGTCGGAGTGGAAACCTGTCCAGGACTGTACTCCTTCCCAGTGAAACTGCCTCGGCAGCCCTATGTACGTACCTTTACGGCACAAAAGGAATGATATATTATTGTTATTATTAAATGCAGTAGAGTATACAGCACCAACGCAAGTAAGTAAACCAATGGTATAAAGTGAATTATACATCACCTGAAATAGTTACAAAACCACTTGTAGTTGTCATCCAACGGGAGTCAAGCTATTATTGCACATGCCTGGAATCTTTATATATGGCATGGGTTTGTAGGTACTTTTTTTACGTTCCCAAGTCTTTTGAATCGCCTTTGGTGATTGCTTTTCTTTGCATAGCAAAAGGATTCCATCAAAACGATTAGATTATTTCATCGACTTAAGATGCTCGCAACATACCTCATTAGCTCGGGTGGGTGGTCTCCTCCGTCCCTTAGAAAGAGGACATGCTGACAAAGACACTTGTTTAAATGCTTCTTTTGCTGTGATTTCATTCCAGCCTGAATTTTCCGGTGTGTGGACACCGGTTCCTTTCATCGATCCGCACATTGCTTCGCCGCGTTGGATGCAGCCGTAATGTCTGCTGAGTGAAATTAAATTTAGTTATCGGCTCTGCTCTGATGCGCCCCTGGTCCGTTTTCTTCCTTGTGATCTATCTGCAAAACTCCGGATTAACTCTTTCGGTTGTTACTTTCATGCCTTGTTGGTGGTCAGGCCTCAACGTTTGCAAAAGCTGAACCTCATTTTCAGGTGGAGAAATGCAAGTTAAGCAGGGTTTGTTTGTCCTTAACTTGGTGAATAGTTAGCGTGTGAAACAGTTTGCTTGGTAGGGTGGTGGAAGTTAGAATGGTGAATGATTTTAAAATGGATTACATAAGTACTTGACGAGGCAGGAAAAAAATGAAAAGTTTAGGTAGCTGCGAAGGGTAGGCAGCTATAGCATGCTTTCTGGTGGGGGTGCTGCACTCACACTATCACTCCTTCATTTCCTTGATTTACCTTCCCTCCCTATCCTCTACAAACAACTTGAAATTCATTCCTCTGTATATTCGTCCTTCTCCCACAGGGAAATTTATTCGAGGCTCTTGGCTTGTTTCGCCATATTAATGTTCTTACAGGTTCTTGTAACATAAATTGCAACCCTCCTTGGTAATTGGCATGAGGTGAAAGTGAGGGTTTGGTGAGTTGTCTGGAAGCAAAGATGCATACTTTTGAAATTGAACGAAGGTCGACAGTTTTGGGAAGAATGTTGGTTCATGTATTCAGGAAAATGTGAATGACGAAGAAGATTTGGCTCGGGGTTGAAGTGTATGATACAAGCCCTACTGAGGATAGTACGTGTAACATTGTGGAAGGCAAAGGCCTCGACTGTATAATTGAAGACTTTCGAGTGAAGCACAGCATGTCTTTTCTTTGAGCTGTTCATTGTTTCACTCGGATGACTGGTGTCGTTCCGGATATCAAACTCGTACTTCTCTCTTTTCTTGTACAGGCCAGGCTTGTCCCAGCACGGGCTGTCTACCTTGGTGAGACCGTCATTTGCCACTTCCTTGCCCCAGCTCTTGACATGAAGCCCTACATGCCCTTCTCTTTCGACCCCTCGCCCATCAGCATGTTGTCCGGCTTCAGCAACGTGAGTAGTATTTCTTGTCCCCCCCCCTCCCTCAAACCCCTACACAATTTACGTTGAGATGATCATGGAGATGCACTCTCAGAACTTGTTCGCAGTAGGTATATTCACTCCATCGATTCTTCCTTTGCCTTCAGGGGCAGCTCTCAGAACCGTCCCTCTTTCGTACAGTCTTCGATTACCTATCTTGGGATGTCGATTTCATGTGCTTTTTTTTTTCGATTTTATAAAGTGCTTTTCAATAGGTTTACACAAAAAGTGCAAGAGAAATGAATATTTAAACAATGTAGTATTACCATTTGGTCAGCTGTTACACATTAATGTATAACAATCTGTCTTGACATCAAAATAACATTATTGTTGTTCAGAAGAGCAATTTTTCATGATGTTCATCAAAGAACTCACTACAAAGTGAAAGAGTATTCAGCACAGTGTACCACGATGAAAATACATTCATCGTCTCTTCTCACTTGCTTTCTTCATTTTTCTTTGTACATAATCAAATCAATCCGACCCGTTCCTTTAAACAGATATTTCATTTCCATGTATTTGTGCAATCTTAGTCTGAAAGGATAAGCCCAAGGGCCGCCCAGTACTCCGCTACAAGGATGTCTACAGATGGATATGAAGGCGTGTGACATTGATCGAGAGACATGGGAGCCAGTTGCCAGTGATCGTGCCAGCAGGCGGTGCACAGTCAAGAGGGACTCAAGAGAAGTGGAGAGAAGTGGAACACACTTTGGCAAGAGAAAAGGCAGCGGCGCAAGGAAAGAGAAACAGAATGCCAATTTCAATGACGAGCTTTACCTGCATATCTGTAACGAAGACTGCTGTTTTAGAATTGGCCTCTATCGTCACAGCCGACGCTGTTTCATCAACCATTGACCTCATGGTGCTTACCATTGTCTCTCCAGATAAGGAGGTCAAAGAGGTCTGAAAGGATGATGCGTGCATTTGAGCTATTCAGAAGGACTTTGAGCTATCGAGTCTGGTTTGATCGCCTATCTTTATTTATATTTCTAATTTATTGATTAAAATAATAATAAACACCATATGGTTCAGCCCAAAAATCAAGAGGCCCCCCTGCGTGAAATGCCTGAGACAAAGTAAGATCGTTAATCAGTCGGACAGGCTTAGACATGATCAGATAACTGAATGGAGGAGTGCCGCCCAGACATGGAAGCAGTAATTCCATCCGGTCTGACTTGGGATTTGTAGAAAGTAGGAGCTGAATGGCAGTGGAAGAACTTGAGAGCTCTGAAGAGGAAACCAAGTTTCTTGGAGACCGATTTGCCGATATTCAGGATGTGAGGCCTGCCAGGAGAGATTTCTGGAGATGGTGACACCGAGCAATTTAATAAAGGATAAGTCCAGGAAGTTGAAAGCTGGACATAAGAGGAGGGTGGTGGTGAGGTGAGGTTGGTTTATCTTGCTGGATATACGAAGGGTTTGAGTCCTCGACTGATTAACATAAACAAGTTGGTCCGAGCCCCGCTGGAGGATGACAAGTGAGATAATGATGATGGAGAACAGTTGAGAGACGACGAGCAGCAACAGTCTGGATGAGGTACACTGGGATTTATAATTGTTGGAGGAGTGCAGGGTGGAGTCATTAGGAAAGGGATGCACGGGTTTGTTCGTTGCTGTGAGGAGGTCAATTGATGAAAGAAGTCAGAGGGAGGGTGGGATGACACAACCTTGAGGACACTATAATTAATGGTTTTTTTTTGGGGGGGGGAGTGTGGGGAGTCAGAGAGGTCACCATCAATGCAGGTAAAGATAGATCGCTCAGCGAGGAAGCTATAAAGCCAGGAGACGAGCTGAGGCTGAATTCCATACTATTGGAAGCTTCCGCGAGGAGGCCTTTGTGCCAGACCTTGTCAAAGGCTTTGATGATGTCCAGCACAACACGTGACTTTCTCCAAAGTACTTGAGAGCTGAAGACTCTTCGTTGGCAACCTCAACCAGGAGGTCACCATAGACGCTGGTTTTGTGAAGCCATATTTGTGGTTGCTGAGGAGAAAAATATTTGAGCTGGGCTAAAGTTGTTGATTGATGAGATACTCCATGACTTTGGAGATATTGGAGCTCAAGACGACCAACTATAAACTGTTGGATCGGTGCTTTACACACATGGGGTTGCATCACAAAGTGCGCTGCTGCTCGGCGTGCCATTAAGCCGGGTGTCCAGTGGTGCTAGTTTTAGCTGGTGCACTTTAAATATCCAAAGTATCATTCATGAAGTGTATGGTGAGTGGTCACATGGCACCCCTGAAAGAAAATACAAATTCCTGCCGAAATCAGTTGGCCAACCGGCTCGTGAAAGACTTGGGATCAACTTACCCGTGGTGCCGTCAAAATGGTGGGATTAATCAGGGCTGTTGAAGAAAGCTTGTAGTCATTGTCGTCCGCAGGTGATCGCATCGTGTAAATGCATTAAGTGTTATTCAGGAGGTCAGGAGTTGGCTGTTATGTTATCAAAACTTACCCATAACGTATTCGACGTGTGCCATCGTTTTAGATAAATTTTTCATAAGTCGGCATACGCTGGCTAAATCGTCAAGGTGTGACAGGGCCTTAACTTTGAGGTAGATGTCAATCATCTCGACACTCGGACTTGGGTGTGTGCATAAAATGAGCTCTTTCGGGTCAACAAGAAAGAAACACGATCGAAGAAGGCAGCAAGACTGAGGCAGAAGGCAACCATAACAGAAGAGAAAGAAGCCATTCACAAGAAAGAACGTGAGAGGAATGAGACTCCAACATGATAAGAAGAACGACGCCATTCTCGCCGAAAAACGCGGAGGACCGAGTCCCCTATTCCAATACCAAGCCGCTCGGCAAGGCCATGTCACGTGTGAAGCGCACGCCCCACCGTTGACGCCCACACGGCAGACTCACGTCATTGGATCCGTCATAGCTTCGTTGTCTAAAGACAATCAAAGTATGTTGCAAGATGTCGTTAGGATGGTTCGACGGAGCTCATCATCCACAGCGACAGAAACTGCAGCGACACTATTCCCCAGCATACCGTTGAAAACGTGATGGCGTTTCTTCAACGTGATGGCGCAAGTCGTATGTGTCCCGGAAAGGACGATGTCTCCGTCAAGGACCCGGACGGCAAATACAGGCCCCGGCAGCAGCGATATTTACTGATGACCCCGTCAGAGGCTCGCCGGCTTTTCTGTGGTGAGTACGTTTTAATGTCATCGGCTTCACTAAATTCTCACTTATCCGTCCCATGCACATCAGACAGTGAAGACCTAGACCACGATGTATGTATGTGCAGATACCACGAGAATGTTGGACTTTTGGCGCCGCGGTTACGTAAAGTGACTCCTCATATACCCAGCGATCCTGTCCACTGTCCAACTGACCGTCTGTGACTTAGCCAGTGAGTCAGACCGCTGCTGTGACATTTGTGGCATTAATGATATTGAAGGTTACCTCGATGGTATCGATGAGTCGACCACGATCGAATATCACCAGTGGACGACGAAGGACGGGAAGACTGTCAAAACGGTGACGAAAAGCGATCTTCGGTGAGCGGTGGATGATCTGCGTGAACAATTGGTCGAATTCAGTCGACACGTTTGTGACGTTCGAAACCAACACGTTGAACTGCGTCATCTGAAAGATACACTGAAACCAGGCGTCATCATGGCGCAGGAAGACTTCGCTGAGAATTACAGGTTAAAACATCAGAAAGAAATCATGTCGGCCCACTGGTCAGCTGAAGGGGTGACCATTTTCACGATTGTGGTGTTCTTTCAAGAGACTGGATCGGAAGAGCTGAAACGCCTCTCGGTTGCGATTGTGTCGGACAAGATGGTCCACGGCAGAATCCGATGCAGTCGGATTACGATTACGATTACGAAAAATGCCTTCAATTCCAAACTTATGGATCACTTGAAAACTGCTACCTTGGCCAGTGACTCATGTCCACTACTGCTCTGACTGAGCCGCCGGCCAATTCAAAAATCGCTCTACCTTCACCAATCTTGTTTTCCACAAGAAGGACTTTGACTGCACGGCAGATTGGAGCTACTTTTGCACCGCACACGCAAAGGGCCCGTCATGGCGTTGGCGGACACGTCAAACGATCAGTCTGCGAGAGCAGTATTGGAGGAGAAAGTCACCGTGACTTCTCCCGTTTATTTCTAATCCCTCAGCCAGGAGATCACGGTGCCGCGGCTATCGTCGGAGGACATCGAGGCAGCAACACAACACCTCGATGCCCGCTTTGAGGCCACCCCGGCTGTGGCTGGAGTTCATCAATTCCATCACGTGGCGCCGATTGATGATGAAAACGTCCATGTCTCAAGAAATTCGCCATTCACTGGTGCACAGAAAGTGTATGAGAGTGGTGGTATCACCAGGTGTCTCGACTGATGAGCCAGCGATGCATACAGGCCGAAGCGCGAAAAGATAACTGTAAAGTCGGCGATTGTCTCGTTAGACAGGAAGATCAGTCAAAGTCTTCCTCGGACAATGCCTGGAAGTTGATGAGACCGAAGCGAATGTTTCATTCCTCCAATCGAAGGACTCCGACTGTAAGGTCTTCACATTCCCTACCAAGAACGATATTTCGTGGATTGGGCTATGTGACATCGTACAAATTCTGGACCCACCAGTAACGGACAACCAAAACAGATACATATTCCCTCGCACCATTGATGTTCAGGAATGATACTTTTTAAATGCCTCTGATTTCTACTTCACAATTATTCTTTAACATTGCTCAAATATATTTTCATTTTTATAGCGCGGCGACATCGCGCTGGTATATAATCGGCTATTCTGTCCTGTGTTTTCTGTCACGTCTTCTGTCACACTTATGGCCGCGTATGTCCCTTTGATCTGAGGGCTATAAATAGAAATTTGTCCAACGTCACAACTCTTCCCATCATGCATGCTAATTCACCGTGTCTACACTTAAATTTTATAACTGCAAAATTGTTTCATCATTCTTAACCTAGACTTTTACTGCCCCCAGCCGCGCGATATCGAAGTACTGTATTCGCTTCTTGTTTCATTTTTTGTGTATATATGAATATATTCTGCTAAATATATTGTTGTGCATTTCATTGCCGAGTTATTTTCTGCAATTATTCAGACTCTAGAAGACATTTTGATTGAATTTCCTGATGCGACAAAATCGTCCCGTCCATAACGATTTCTGATGTCCCATTCGAAACGCAGTTCTAATTACACTATTGTTTGCCAAGTGACAATTTCCATTGACCGTCGATCAAGTAACCTTAGAAAACTCTTAAGGTATCTGGAAAGACTGGTAAGTGCCAGATATCTCGCCTTACAGAAGAGAATTTTTGATTTTACCAAAGCTCCTCAAAAGTCATGTCGCAGCATGTCCCGTCCGAAACGCATCTTCTTTGGATAATTAGCATATGATACTCTTGTTCAAATTGACTCAAATTTTGGACATTTATACTAACCACCATATTCTTCAAGGTAGTTATATCAATTTGACGACATATCAGGGTCAAAAAAATATAGGCATTTGAATTCTCTGAATGTCCCGTCCATAACGAACCATATACCGTGAGATGCCCCAGGAGCGCGTTCTCGCAATGTTGGCAAAAACAGAAGTAAAATTGAAGTTTTAAAACCTTTTTACATGAATACAGGTGGGGAAAAATTGGGGGGTGGGAAATCTTGCCTATCCATTGGGACCATACTCTGTGCAGAGCATTGGTGCTGACTCAGCAGTCTCCTTGGCTATTGGACACAATCCTGGATGGGTCGCCACCCCGACACAGGATACCAGTAAGCTGGCACTCATTTTGCCAACCTCAGAAGGATGACAGGTAGAGTCAGCCCTACCTGGTATTAATTCAACAGCCGAGTGGGATTTCAACTCAGGATGCTAGGATTCCAAGTGAAATCTTGCCCACATCCACTGAAGAAGGCATCGTTCCCAAATTTGCACTCTGACCTCTACCTTTAAAATGTTGGATAAATGCAAAAAAAAAAAAAAAAGCGTAAAACCTACAATACGAGCTGTCTTCAAATATGAAAGTCTCCTAATTTATTTCAACAAGCATGAAGACAAAGCACAGAGAACAAGCATGAAGACCTACAAAACCAGAAAGCATCTCAAAATGCAAGGCCCATCCACATCTGCTTTGTACGCTAACTAAACTTGACGAAAAGAACGGTTAATAAAACATGTATATTTTATTAATTAGTCTTCTTCATATTCTCATAATAAAGATATTTTGAAAATTTCATAGCAAAAGCTCAACAACTGAGAAAGGAAACTGGACAAATACAGCAGTTTCTAAGAGGAAACAAAAGCCCAAAGCTAATAAAGAGAATCAAAATAAATAAATAAATAAAAAACAAAGCCAAAGAGCTAGAGGTAATGGTTGGTGAAAACAAACTCAAAATATAATTGACAGCAAGGAAGATTCAAAAAGATTACGACTAAGTTCACGAAGGGAGAAAACCAAACCAGTTGTTTCAAAACAATCCGAAAAGATTCTGCCGCAAACTAAGGAATCAAAAGCAAGATGTATCAAGTCTCCCCGAGAAAGATAAAGTTGAAAATTTCTGGAAAATAAACGATGAGGACCTTAAAGAATACAACAAGGAGGTGAATTGGATCCAAAACATGGAAAAGAAAAAGCAACACCAAAAGGAAAATCCCCCAGTGATAATTGATGAAGGAAAAATTAAAAAAAAATTTTTACAAAACAACCAAACTGAAAGCCCAGGCCCAGAGGGAATTGCAAACTTCTGGCTAAAGCAACGAGATGCTCTGCATGATCACTACGCTCAAGCATTCAATGAACTTATCCAAGGGTAAAAGGTACAATGGATGAGTGACTCAAAGAAGGTAACCTTCCTCATCAAAAAAATCTGAAGAAACCCAACAACCTCACAAGTATAGATTGACCAATAACATGTCTACCAACAACATACAAGATTCTGACAGGAATCATCACATAACTTATGTACAACCACCGAACACAAGAAGGAGGCCTAGATGCAGAACAGAAGGGATGTAAGAGAGGGTAGTATGGATTGATAGACTACCGACTACGACACAAGGCCTTATTCAAAAAAACCTGTAAAACAAGAAGAACCAAATTGTCCACAGAATGGAGACACTCCAAAAAACCTATTGATAGTGTTACACACTCATGGATGATAAAATGCATGTTATTGTACAAGATCAACTACCAAGTGATCAAACTGATTGGGAAAGCAATGGAGCTTTGGAATACCACATTGATATGACATAACTCAGAAGGAAAAATCAAAATATCAGGAGTGAAAATACGCCACAGGATCCTCCAGGGTGACGACCTTTCACCCCTCCTGTTTTTTTCCTGGCCCTGGACCCACTCAGCGAACTCATTAATGAGCAAGGACATGGCTGCACCCGAACATCCAATAAGAGTGTACAAAGATACAGAGAAGGTGACACATCTACTGTCCATGAACGATTTAAAACTTCACACCAAACGACGAAACATTGTAAGAACAACTGAAATTAGTGAAATGACATTCAAATATAATTTGGCCTGGATAAGTGTGCCAAGTGCACAATCGTACAAGGTAAACCAACAAAAACGAAAAACACAAAAATCGACCTAAATACAACAATCAGAGCTAGAAAATGAAGCATCATACAAATATATCATACGAGGGATTGACTTCCGGTTCTGGGTTTGGAGCGTCGGCAGGTCTCCTTCAGGGCTCTCTGCTGACGATCTCAAAGTTTCCGGTCGTTATCTGTCCCGTTTTAACTGTTTATTTTCTCACCTACATGTTACTGTGTGTTCCTAGTTAGATTTTGTTTCAAAAATCGTGCTATTTTGTGAGTTTTCGTCAACCTTGTCTTATCGAGTGCTTGAGGCCTACCCATCCTTCCCCTCGGTGTACGATCATCTTTATGTGTATTTTCTCCCCATTACCTCAATTTTTATCTTCCCCACTTTCCCAACGCCCCCCAATCCCTCCCAACTAAACACTATTTGGTGTCTTAAATCCCCCCCCCCCCAAAAAAATACCTATCTCCTTACACACCCACGAGTCTCGATCTTTCTTCTTCTTCTTCTTTTTCTGCTTCTCTTTTTTTTCTTTTTTGTTGAGGGTTTAATGGTGCCGTCAGAGCAGAGGCTCTATCCACGCCACGCACCAGAATCTGATCAAACTCGCCTACAGCCATAGCCCTACAGCCACCCTGTAAGGATTCCAGCGCCATTTATGCCGAAAATGAGGTCCGAGAGGATAACTGCACCAAGAGGATTGAACTCGATTATCCATTCCATAGCTAGGACGATTGCAAATAGTTCCATCGAAAAAATGGAAGATGGTCGGTTAACCGAAAAGCCCTGACCACACGGACATCGGGGATACATGATGAGCCGAGGGAGAGAGAGGGAGGAGTTTTTAGAGGGGATCATCGAGAGATTGAGGGAATCATCGAGAGTTTGAGAGATATGAGATTGAAGAGGGGCACCATCGAGAGAGGGGCATCTCGAGAGAGCGCATCGCGAGAGAGCGGCATCGATCGGAGAGAGGGCATCGTCAGAGAGGGCATGTCGAGGGGCATGCGAGAGAGGGGCATCGTCGAGAGAGGCATGTCAGAGAGGGCATCGTCGAGGAGGGGCATCGTCGAGAGAGGGGCATCGTCGAGAGAGGGCATCGTCGAGAGAGGGGCATCGTCGAGAGAGGGGCATCGTCGAGAGAGGGCATCGTCGAGAGAGGGCATCGTCGATCGAGAGGGGCATCGTCGAGAGAGGGGCATGGGCAATCTGCGAGGGAAAGCGCATCGTCGAGAGAGGGCATCGTCGAGAGAAGGGCATCGTCGAGAGGGACGTCGAGAGAGGCATCGTCGAGAGAGGGGCATCGTCGAGAGAGGGGCATCGTCGAAGAGGGCATCGTCGAGAGAGGGGCATCGCTCGAGAGAGGGCATCGTCGAGAGAGGGCATCGTCGAAGAGAGGGCATCGTCGAAGAGGGCATCGCGAAAGAGGAGGCATCGTCGAAAGGGGGCATCGTCGAGAGAGGGGGGCATCGTCGAGAGGGCATCTCGAGAGGGGGCATCATCGAGAGAGGACATCATCGAGAGAGAGGAGCATCACGAGAGAGGAGCATCATCGAGAGAGGAGCATCAACGAGAGAGGAGCATCGTCGAGAGAAGGGCATCGTGGAGAGAGGGACATCGTCGAGAGAGGGCATCATCGAGAGAGGAGCATCAACGAGAGAGGGGCATCGTCGAGAGAAGGGCATCGTGGAGAGAGGGATATCGTCGAGAGAGGAGCATCATCGAGAGAGAGCAATCATCGAGAGAGAGCAATCATCGAGAGAGGGGCATCATCGAAAGAGCATCATCGAGAGAGGAGAGCGGAGGGGTGGTGAGGGCCGCGATCACCACGGCGTTCCCCAATGTCGTTTTTTTCTCTGCTTCCTCTTCCTCTGCTCGCCGGCTCGCTGCTTCCTCCTCTTATTCTTCTTCTTCCTCCTGCCAGCACACCATCTTTATTCTACTGAGCTGACCCTCTCTCGCCATTACCTTCACGATTTCTTCCGATCTACAACCTTACATTCCCGAATCTTACCTGTTCTTCAAAAATACATCAAAAAATAATAATCTTCCTTGTATCCTTTCGATCTCTTCACCTCCTGGAACCACGTGTCTCTCTTTCTCTTCCTGGTACTTTTCATCTACCCAGCAGCTTCACACTGCGTTTACCGTCCAAATTCACCACACACTTCCACGATTTCACTTCAACCTTCCCTTTTCCGAATGTTACGCAATCCTTATTTAAAATAAATAATTTCACTTTTGACTATACACCTCCCAGAGCCAAGTGCTTCTCCTGTAACCACGTGATCTGTTTACACCCCCTGCGTTTACCGATCCAAATTCACCATTCACCTCACGATTTTTTCGACAACACTTCAATGACCTAATCTGATGAAAACTCTCTCAAACAATAATGATAATAATAATAATCATAAAACGATCTCTTATAATGCTTCATCTTCCTCTTTCACACCTGTGGTACTCTTTACTGTATGATAATTCACTCCTCTTCTACTATTTAAACAGACTGCTCTCAATTCGACCTTTCCTTCATACCTTGCCTAAAAAAATCCAACTGTTACAGCGTTTCTTCTCTCCATTCTCTCCATGCTCTGAATTCACCTTTATTACATTGATCAAGAAATGTGTTTAATCGCATCTCTGACCTAAAACTTTTTCAAACCCAGTTTGCTATGAATGTTCACTTTCCATCAACCATTCTTCTTTTCCAATTTCAGTACCAACTCACCCCTCTCTCCCCTCACTCTCAAAGCAACCATCACACTCTTCTCCCTCCAAGCCTCCCTCTCAGATTACCTCTCTCAAAAAATCCCCCGCACATCCTTTCTCCCTAAATCTCCCCCCTCACCTTTCTCCACCATTCACCCCCCTTCACTCATCCTTCTCAAAGTTGCCCCCCCTCTCATCCACAAAGCTGCCTCCTTCCACTGCCCTCTCACCTCCATCTCTTCACTCCACCTCTCAAATCCTCAACTGCCTCTCCCCCTCTCTTGTCCCCCTCTCCCCAGCACCACAGAGCCTTTTCTCCTCCTCATCCGCCCTCCCCTAGCTATTCTGCAATCCCCACTCTTCAACAACCCTCCTTACCTCCCCCCCCCGTCCTTGTCTACCCTCCCCCTCCTCCCCTCCCACCCCCTGCACCCAAAGCCTCCTCCCCTCCCTTCATTAACAGTGTGGACCTCAAATATCCAGGGCCTTCGCTCAAACCTTCAGATCTTTCTACAGGTTGCCACTGACAAACAGACATAATCTGCCAACAGAAACTTCCTCCCCAAGACTGTCTGACCCAAGTATCTCTCCCTGTTACTCCCTCTCCGGTATGACAGACCTGAGCTGTCCTTGGAGGAGTGCTCTCTTCATCAAAGACTCTATTCCTCACTCTCCTGCACTGCCACTCCTCCCCCACACCCCAGGAAATACCTCTGGCTACGGCTTCCCCCACTCCCACCTCATGTTTATATGTGTACTGTAACCGTCACCAAACGTGATGACTCATCTACACCTCACTATCAGAAACATGACCAGACTATCTGTCTTCTCATCCAAACTCTCTCTTCCTCATATGTGGTGACTTCAATTGTCATCCTGTCAGTTGGCTAGGTGTGAGTACCTCTCTCACCTGTCATGGCATTTCAGCAAAAGCTTTCTGCAACTCATTGGGACTGACTCAATCGGTCAATTTCCCGACCCGGATCTCAACTAATGGTACTCCATCTCTTCTGGATCAGATTTTGACAAATTTCCCTGACAATATCTGCTGCTCTTCCTCCG
>CM068964.1:101297811-101310678 GCA_035128595.1 Eptatretus atami | reverse complement strand
GCAAGAAGGACCTGCACACGAGATTTCCCCATCGCGACTGGTTGGAAGCCGATGTTCTAAATTGGCTTTCCTCAGGAAATGGTCATGCAATATGAAACCAAAGCTGAAACAAATGACTTCTTACTCTAGAGGATTGTTGACAAATGAGGGGGGAGGGGTTCAAAACGGTCCTTTCAGAGCGACATAGTGAAGAGTGTAGATGTCCGATGAAGACATGTTCCACTGTTGACATTTGATTTCCAAGATCATCATAGCGAAGAGCCTCTCTGCGGTCTGAGGAGATACCGATGTAAGGCAGAGGTTGGAGTCATCAACAAAGAATATAGAGGATTCCAGAAGATCAGAGAGATCATCGTTGACTGAAAAACCGAGCAAATGACCAACAGGGCCCAGAACGCTTAACCTTAGAAACTCCAGCCCTGGACAGAAGGGGCGAAAATAAAAGAACTTCATTTGGCCACACGGTGACTAGCGATCAGGAGATAAGCTGCAAGCCAATGATAGATGCTAGGATAACCTAAATAGGAAGAGAGTTTGGTGAAACTAGGTGCGTGCCAGACGTACCAAAAGCACGAATGTCCAGGATCTGCTCGGGATTTTTTTTATTATTCCTTTCCATCCTGATATGATGAGCTTCCACCATGGTCTTTTGAGAGAGCAGGAACAGCAATATCCAATCGGATTACAACGTTGACCTGTCTGAAACAATTATATTCAAAATCAAAGCCATTGAGCCAGAGGAAGATTAGCAATGTCTAAGTGATGATGGATCTCATCAACCTTGCTGATGATTGGGAAATGCTGATGTCTGATAGTTGTCTCAGACGTGGAGCTGACCATTTTTTGATGACCAAGACATTGAGTTCTGAGTTCTAACAGAACGGCAATCATGATCCTGACTAAATATGAGAGAGTGACTAAACAGAGAAGGGACAAAAGCCAGAGCAATGGCTTTGAGGACATGTGGCATTAGTGCGTCTGACCGTTTGCAGAATCTAAGTCGTACGTTACAGCAAGCACTCCCCTTGTCAGTATGCAACAACAGGCACACACGAACAGGGCACAGTGAGTGAGACTGGGTAAGGTGGATAGAGAAAGTGATGGTTTGGACCAAGATTTAGCTGCAAACACCGATTAGCCATCAGTCTTTTTCACTTGCGGTATCATGCAGTGCCTCGCATTTGACTAAAGGGAGCGGATGAGGAACATACACCAGAAACAGATTTGATTCGACGCCAACAGATTTAGAGGAGATGAGTTTGAAAAGTCAGACTTGAGAATCCAAAAGATGCTTGTTTCTGCTTCCTTGAGCGTAGACTACACACTTTTTGAACTTTAGGAAAGACTTAAGATTGCCCTCAGTTGGTGCTTATCCCATGAGCAAAGAGCAATTTTCGGACAATCCCTCACCACAATCTTCAGTGAACCCAAAGGGAGGGAGTAAAGTACACAACTGGAAACAGAGTGATAAATCTGGCAAAGGACAAGTTCTTTTAAAAGGAATTCCCAGGATCATGAGTGGAGTAAGAGAAGAACCAGTCTAGTAAGTTGAAGCTGCTTGAGATCCTGCTGCCAGTCGCTTGAGTGAAATCCATACTCGACGCTGGTGATGTCTCGATAATAGCACAGAGAGTATCATCTTACAAGACTGGTCAGAAGAACGATTGAGCGCAGGAAGAGGCACAGATACTGTCAGGAAATTTGCAAAAATTCAATTCCATGAAAGATGTTTACCATTGGTTGAGATCGGGTAGTAAGTTGACCCGATTGAGTCAGTCCCAAAATTGAGTGTCAGAAAGCTTTTGCACGATGTGCCATGACAGGGTAGTATAGAGGTATCCCCTCTTAACCCCCGGAGCCAACTGGCCTACCTATGACAATCTTGAATCGCACACAATGAGGAAGAGAGAGTGGAATGACGCGAGATAAAGGTCATTTTTCAATAGTGAGGATCGTAGAGGATAGCATCACATGTTAGCTGCGGTACAGTACACTATAAATACATGTAGGTGAGTATGAAGGAGACCGTAACCAAGATAATCTGGTGGGGAGTGAGGCACTGCATGAGAGTGAGGAATAGATCTGATGAAAGAGGATTCCTCCACAGCGCGAGGCCATTCTGTCAAACCGGAGAGAGAACCAGGAAGATACTATCGGGAGTACAGACAGTCTTGGGGAGAAGTTTCTGTTAGGCAATATTGCTGGTTGTCATTGGCAACCTGTATGAAAGATCGAAATAGGTTTGGATGCGCAAGGCCCGGATTTTGAAGTCCATATCGTTTATATCTGAGAGTGAGGGGAGAGGTCTTTGGTTGCAGGGGGGGGGGAAATAGAGGCGGGGAGGGTTAGGCAAACAAAGGAACGAGGGTGGAGGTGGATGTTGTTGAAAGAGGTGGTGGATTCAAAATAGCTATGGAGGGCTGAATGAGGAGGTAGAATAAGTGCTCGTGTCTGGGAAGGGGGACAAGAGAGTCGGAGGAAGAAGGCAGTTGAGGATTGAGGAGGTGATGACAAGAATGAGTGAGAGGCATGGACAGGATGCAGCTTGTGTATTGAAGGGTGGCAACTTGTGGAAGATATTTGAAGGAATGAATGTGCGAGAAGTAGGGTGAGTTTTGAGAGTGAGTGAGGTGAGGTCTGGAGGATAGAAAAGTGGGTACAGTTGGATTTTAGGCATTGAAAGGAAAGGTCGAATTAGAACAGTCCTGTTTAAATAGCAAAGAGTAGTGATTCTATACAGAAAGAGTAACCACCCGTTGAAAGATAAGTGAAGCATTAAATAAGAGACGTTTGTTGTTATTTATTTAAATGTTTGACGCGAGATTTTTCAAAAAACCCCGATTAGGTCATGGAAGTGGTTTGTAGAATAAAAAATCGAGGAAGAAGAGAGAAGAATAAAGGAGATGAAGAGCCGGCAAAAAAGGGGAGGAGGAGAGAGAAGATCGAGGAAGTAGTGAAGCGTTGATGTTACATTTTGGTTATAAGATAGGGGGGGAGGAGATGAGAGGAATAGTGGGGGAGGGATGGAGCGTGAAGGAAAGGAAAGATAGAGAAGGGGCGTGGGGGGGTGGGGGGTGGTGAAGAGAGGAATGGTGGGGGGGAGGAGGAAAGAGCGAGAGGTGAAGACGGAGCGACGGGCGGGGGGTACAGTGGACCAGGGAGGAACGAACAGCGGGTAAGGACACCCAAGAATAAGCCCATCACCAGTAAGGACAATTACGACAACAGGAAATCAGCGACAAACATAAGCACGATTTGAAACAAACCGAACACGGAACCACAGCGCTGATACATGTACAACGAATGAAATAGAACGGTTAACTGGAGAGAACAGTATATTAATAATCCATTGGGCTGACGAGGAAACTAACTTTAGAATCGCACGATGAGGGAGCCACTCAAGGAACCCTTCAATCTAGCCTCGACACCCAAGACCCCAGAACTGGAAGTCACACCCGGAATTGCCCCCCCCGAAATCACAAAAATGAGCGAAGATATATCACTAGTAACATAGATAGCATACTATCATGATATCAACGGAAACTAAGTATAGGTATATATAACTATATTTTCATAACGCTCTTCTCTGAAACTGCACACACCAATTTAATGATACTGAACAACAAGCTCAAATCACCCATGATGTACCAAACGATTGTTACCCAACGCCATAAAAAAATGTGGCAGGCCGGCATCGTTTTATGAGGGGAGGGAGGGTGCGGGATACTGTTGCCAGGCCGGCTCACCGCCCAATAATATCATTTGCCTACGCCCTTAATCTCGAAACTACACACACAAATCCTGATGAAAAATACTGAGTCTACGTCGAAACCACGCAGTGTCCGGCGAAACAACATTGTCCGGAAGGCGCCGCGCAAGAAACCGCATCAATCAACCATGATGTCTAAAGTTTGTTGTCTATTACATAAAAAACATACGGGGCCAACTACCCTCTGTATAGGATGCCTCACCGTAGTCGCTGGATTCAAGAGTAATCCAGGGACCTGGGGGCATGTTCGCGATTTGGACACACGCTGGAAGATATCTAAGTTTTAGTGACACGGAGAAAATTACAAATTCCGTATCGCAATTTTTTTAAAATCCCCGCCTGATAGAAACTAAATTTGTGAACATCACAGTGATAAAGTTTAGTCAGCGAAGTTCAATCAAAAAATTGGTGGTCGTTTTAGACAAGAAAACAACCATCCCCATGCGCCGAAAGCCGGGAACCAGAGTGAAATCTGCCGCCACGTCGGCGTCGTACCGCGTTGGGAGAGGAGCTAACCCCCTAACTAACTCTCGCGCACTCCATTCCAAGACTCCCTTCCTCATATGGCTGGTGACTTCAAAAATTGCCTCGTGCCAGTTGCTGGGTATAGTACCATCTGAAGGCTCTTCAATGGCACTTATCAGCAAAAAGATTTCTGCGACCCTTGAGACTGCACTTCAATCGTCTCAACATTCCGAAACCGTTCTCAGCCTACATAGATACGCCACGCAGATATCTGCATCCCATCCTTCTAGATTGATATTTGACAATTTTCCCAAAAATTCCACTGTCCTTAATCTTTTTCTGCTTTCTATTCGGTTTCTACCGGCAATTAGCTGTAAGTAAACATCTCATCTGGGCGTTAATTAGAAACCTCCTCCAGCGCTCGGGCTAGAACACCGCCTGCGGTAGAGAGACAGGAACTCGTACTCGCCGTCATGGACATGTCGGACCAGCTACTAAACACGGGGCATAGTTAAAGACGCGAGACACGATAAAAAGCACCTCAGCAACTGCAATGGAATGCACGGCAAATCCGGGGTTACGGCACGTTATGCAAGTAGCTGAGATGAGCACAGTCATACAAAACTTCTAGCACTCGTCTCCATTTCTACCTCCCCATCAAAACTCATCCTGGGAACCGTGGAAGGGGTCTTTCACAAAAGCAAATGCCATCATTATTCCGTATCACGAATCTCACTCATGCACGGAACTCTTCAGTCCAGGCCCCATCTTCGGATTAGCTCTCAGAGTGACGATCTCCTAACAACTTCCTCTCGGACGCCCAGACTCCCGACCAAGACGAACATGGAGTAGTGCGACCGAAAGCGATGATCCAGAAAAGATAACCTGTGGCTCTCTATGTTTAGCCATTAAAGAAGGCAAATCCTATCTAGCACTACTCTGCGGCATATCTCACTTCTTCCACTAACCAGAACAAGGCTCTACCCTAAGGGAGCCAGGAAAGACAACATCTTCCAATCGTCACAACGGATCGTGAGCGGGAAGAACCTCACAGGAGACGCTGTCTCCCTGGAGTTCTGAAGTGTCTAGTGAAGTCTGGTTTTCGGTGATTGTTCGACGCCAGCCTATCGGGCTCAGTCTCTCCATCTGTTCCCTTAGTCCAACCGAAAATCGACGAACCCAGAGACCCCGGCGACCAACCGCCGTGAAACCACCACGTAGCACAAAAAAGAAGGGAATGCGCTTAGCCTGTATGGTCCAAGCAGAAATCCCAGAGCGCAAGTGGCGGGTACTCTTCTTCTATCTAATAATCTTGTTCGGCTCATAGAGTCACTCGTCGGGCGTCAGCGCGCTCGAAGCATTTCTGCACCTACCCTACCTCCCGAAGGAACGGAGCATGCCCAGACACACACCTCCTAGTCCATGCATGGCGTAGAAATCACGTACGATCGCACCGCGGGCCGGGCACGCAGGGGCGAGGAATCGCCTAAAAGGGATGCGCCCACTGGCGGAGTGTCATCGAACGACTCGTGTGATGTCATCGTGCTGATGTCACGCGTGGAGCACGGTGTTAAAAAATGGAGAATGGAGCGCTCGCCATGAAAACATGAAGGGAAGCTGCCACTGCAAACCTCGACCGGAATAGGCGATCCGTGCGAAAGCACCACCCGAGCCTAATCGCCCAGAGGTGAGTCGGAGCGATACAGTAGCCACGTTTGAGCGCAAGACGCCGCAGATTCGACCCTTCGCAGCTGCCTGCTCACAGAGCATAAAATCGCAGCTGTCTAACTGACATGTCCAGATAGGACAGACGTTGCCTTCCAGCGCCTATGCTCTCTCCTGAATTATTCCTAATATTGCACGCGCTCTCATGGTAACACTCGAAGGTTCAATCGGACTGCCATGCTCGCCAGCCACGGAAATCAGCGAGAGCAATAGTTAGACATAGCTTGTTGGAATAGAGAAAAAGCGTGCAAAAAACAATAAAGCTGAACCATACGGATAAGGTGACCTAGTAAAGGAATATCGGACCCGTCGCCAACGAGGCCAACCAATCAGTTCCGAAACGATGCCGCGAACAAGAGCGGCCTTGGAAGGAAGAGTTACGAAAGATGCGAAAAGCTCGCGTTGCCACAACACATCCAAATCCGCTATCCAGTCTTCGTGCGCAAACATGAGCTTTGAGTTCTGAGAAATCAAACTGTCGGATGCATGAGGAAGGCTCTCCCAGGGCGAACCCCGATATCAGGTAGACCATAGGCGGAACGGACGAGCGGGACTCGTGCTGGACATGCCGCAATCGAGGACGATGGGAAAGGTCCCCAAGTGCCACGAGAAATGGACTAGGGAAGATACTCGACGGCGACGCGTCATCGCGAACACTGACAGGCGCCGAGGTAGCATGAAGAGAGGGGAATGCGCGCTCGTATGTGCGCTGTTCATGCGATAGTCAATCGCGAGCCGTGGTCGATAGAACACGAGACAGACTAACATGGCGGTGGTGACACTTAACGGCTGGCATGGTAACATGCTACTAGAGTGGTGGGAGGCGGCGCGCAGGGGGCGGCCACCTGGCTGGCCATGGACAGCCTCCTCTTGGCGCGTGGAGTGGTATGAGTAGTAAGGGGGGGCAATTCTGTACCGCAGGGTAGCGTCCAGGCATGCTCGCCTCTGACTGCTACACGAGGGGTCAACACGTATGGGCCTCAGTAGTAGAAAGGTCTTGTCAATGCGCCAGGGCGGGCCAGGCTCGGCCATGCTGGCTGTGTTATCTCAAAGAGGGCAGTGGTAAGGTCCTGGGCGGCGGAGGGTGCTCGGGCGTTGGGGAGGTCTTGCTGTTATTCAACAACCCAAATTCGGAGATTGCTCCTGCCACACTCTACCAATAGGACGAATCATCCCATTTCCTACTTAGCCATAGATACTCCACCCATCTTCAAACCTCCTGTCCATCACCCCAATTCAACCTCTATGAGCAGGCGCCAGCCCCTTCCCCATACGTCCGCAGACATGATAAAATCCAAATGTCCTACACTTGAAACATGTCTTGAATACAACAATCCACATCTCAGCGATTCTCATCCCGCGGGATCGAACGAACTGTGCGCCCCCCCCCCTCCCCCACATCTAATTTTCTAACCAATCCTCTTGTAAGAGATGGAGGGGGTCCTTTCATTCAAAGTGCTTTTAGATCCACTTCTGACATACTGCTTCGTCTTAAGGAAAGCCACATTATCCCAAGCCATGGCCTCATCAAAGCTGTTGCCGCTGGAGGCCTTCTCCCAATCACTGGTCGAAAAGTCCCTTCATTGGCATCACCCTGATCGCTGACCAACATACAAGTTTTCATCCACAGCTTTGAGGCAGATCACTGCCCCATCTGGGTCTCGTGCTCCAAAGCCTCACCCTTCTTGGCCTTCATCCGTGGAAACAAGGCACTGTTAGGGCTCAACGGTATTCCCGTGATTAAGTGAGGTTTGGGTCTTCACTCTCTACCACAGACAGGGTCGCTGGTCCTTTCTGTTTTCTTCCATTCCTCTCTGACCCTTACCCCACCACACTGCTCTTTCTGTGATCGTACCCCCCCCCCTAATATCCGCAGCGGTTCTCAAGGTCCGCTCTGCAAGCCCCCTTGCTGTTAAACTACCCCACCATCAACCAATCACTGGCTCCCGGGCTTCCCTCTTTCATTCTTCTTTTTCCTGCCTCTGGAAAAAAAAACAGCGAAACTCACACAGACTCTCTTCATCCCACTCCTTCTTCCCTCCAGTATCTTCAAAACAACTTATCTCACCCCCCAATTCTTACTTTTCCCCCATCCAACAGCACATGATTTTTTTCCCTCCTTAATTACCACCCCAAACCACTTCCTTCAAATTCCCATCTTCCTTCCAGTCCCTATCAGTAAGTGGCCTGAAGTCTGTAGTGTCCATGCTTGTTTACCCTGTGTACTTCCACCCCATACCCTTTACCTTCCACAGATCTCCTAATGTCTTCGCTCCACACCTGTTTTGTGCTCCCTCTCCCTGCCGTCTCTTGCTCTCTCTGCTCCCTTGTAAATCAGTGCCGAAAAGAAAGCTACTATCCCCTTTCAAATTTTCAACTTTGTTGTCTTATATCCCGGATATGATTAATTGATTAACATCTGACTTGTCCACGCATAAATTTGCACATCGGTAACTCAGCAACTTCTCAAGTGAAAACGAAATTACAATTTAAAAATTGATTACAAAATACAAAACAGAAAATATGGTTAGTTGTTGGGGAGATGAAGGGATCACTGCGAAAGAATCAGAGATAATTCGTATAACGAGTTGTTTTGTCTTGGACGTGTAGAGACGCTCTCAATGGAATTTATAGGAAGACTGTAGCTTAAGTGATTACTGTTGTAACCAACAACTGGGGAAGGGGGGGGGCGTGGTGCCATGTTACTAGATAGGAAGTCAGGGATTCATCCACCAGTATTAATATCATTCCCTCCTTGTTCACATTTCCCCAAGATTGTAATTCCAAGACGGCAATAAGGCTCGGAACACTCCCTATAAATCCCAGACAGGAGCCATTGTTAACACGCGTCACTTTGCTGAACAACAAAGTGTTTTAAGCAAAGCCACCAAATTCCCTCCACATCTACCATTTCTGAATCAAACCCGGAAGTGCGTTAACTATGATTGCGCATTTGTGGTGTAATGTCATGTCAAGCCTTTTCCCAATGTCTGTAAGGAATTATACCTGTGACAACTGTGTAAGCTCGGGGACAACTCTGAAGTGTCGTCTCTGATCGCAAGTCAAAGAAATGTCTCCTGCTTATCAACACCTGGGTGAACCGTGATGCACGCAGATGATTCAGGTCATCAGAGCACATAGCCTACAGCCGCAGTAGTCAAGTGAAGGAAAATTTATGCAGGTTATTCTATGGTTGGAAAAAACAGCTCCGAGCTCTCGAATTATAGGTTTATGTAACAATCATAGGATCCTCGGTGAGGTGCGAATTGTACCCCGCACGGCCAGATCATTAACGAATGAAGGCAATTCACCTCATCACCCTCCCGACAAATGCTCCTGCACTTCTGGCCTCTTGTCTACGTCTTGAAGAACATACACCAGGAGGGTTCCTGTAGTTGGCCTCAGCTAACTAACTGTATGATAATGAAAACAGCAACTCATGCGTCCTACACTCTGTAAGCTGTATATAAGACAACCCTCCTTCGCCGCCGAGATTGGATTACAATATCATCAGAGCTTAATTGAGTGACATAAACAGAGTCTCCCAACTCTGATGCTGGATATGATAGTGCCATGCTCACAAGTACCTGCGCCGTCCTGGTTTTCTGGCCTGTGTTCGGGTCGATGGTGTGTGGGACACCGTTTGCAAAAGCCCACAAGTGGAAGGATCCTGAGGTTTCTACAGATGCATGACAGCATTGTTCCATAAAGCTAGGACAACCTGTTCCCCTACATGATGCGAATCAAAATGATGAATGTGAGCCTTCGAATCGCTCTGCAGAGTGAGGGCACACTCAAACCAGTCGAGTTCCACTGGCGCAGTCAACCTCTATGGTTCCAAATACTGCAAAGCAGAATGGAAGCTAGGCTATTTGGTGGGGACACAATGACGCGCAAAGCCCGTCATAATTTTTCAAAAAGCCTGGTTGGCTACTCACTGTTGCTCAAAAGCAGATTAGAGACGCTCTGTCTACACTTCTCGTGGTACCACATCCACCAGCTACCTTGAACACCAATGCCTAGCCTAAAATAGAATTGGAATATTATTCTAGGGCCTCTCCACTCAATGCATGTCTGTCAACCGAGGCTTCTACTGCTCAACTTCAGTGGGGCTCGACTTACCAACGAAAGATATGGGTCTGGTTTTTATTTTTGCACTTAAACTTTCTGAAATTTGTCCGAAATTTTGTTTTTTCACTTGGACCCCTCGTTGCGTTAACGATGTTGTAATAAGTGGAAAAAAAAAGTGTGATTCAACACTATCTAATTCCAGGATATAACAGTCAACAAGGTAAAATTTTGAAAATCATAATGGTGGTGTGCGACTTTCTTAAGGCCTGCTCAGATCTCTAAACCAAGTGCCTCTAGTTGTACACATGATCAGCTAGTTTCCCTCTCTGTTTCTCAACTTTCGTATATTTACGTCTGCAATATCAGTTTTAACTTTCTCCTTTGGGTCTGCAGCCTAGCAACAGAGTTCCGGCCCTCAGTCCCGTCGCTCGAGCCTGTTCCCCTGGTTTGGAATTTGCCCGGCTAATAACTGCTCTCTACTCCGTTTCATTTTCTGATACGTTGCATCATGTATGTGTGCTGCCCCCCAGTATAGCCCCCTCCACGTGCATACTGAACGTTCCCCATTGACTCGCCACCTAGTTGCTGGACATAAAATCTAATTTCTATCACTTTTGAAACGGTGCAATGAAAGTTATCGCTTGGCAACCACCCCCCTGATCAAGGAATAAAACGGTTGGTGTCAGAGACTAACCTGGCTCGCCTGTTTTATACATTTTATCGTTTTTATAGACTAGTCTAAATAATTAATATTTATAAAGCATCCCCCGCCCCCGCCGACCCTGCAGTGAAGTCTGATCCAATAATCCTTTAAAGGCAATATTTATTTTGTATATTGTAATCATAACAACAGCGCAATGAGCACAAGTTATACGCACAAATCAAGAAGGTATATTCAGAATTGTGCTACTACATTGGAAAACGCATCCTGGTTGCCAAGCAACACATTAGATGATGAAACGTATGATCGCGACCACCGCTCCACATGTCTGCTACCTATGTATCCTATATATGACAAGTAAAGTTGAAAACTTTTGGGAAGTTCGAGTCGACAGGACATGGATGAAAACCAGCATCCCAGTATGCCATGGCCAAACCACTTTTAGATGACGGTGTCACGACACATCCGTCTCCACAGTCTGTACCTGTACCAAAGTATGAAACCGTGAAATTGAAAATCTTTGGGGGAGTCCTAGACGGCGGAGCAGACGGCCGGACGGAGCGACGGACGTGACAACGACGGACGGAGGACCGGACGGAATCACATTTAATACACCCCGATATATAGTATTATATATATTTATACGCTTATATATATATACTAAATATATAACTATAATAATATACATATAATATATCGGCGGATAAAAAATAGTGGAGATAAAAACATTAGAAAAGGAAAAATACTTGATAAAGCCCCAACAAAACTTTTTAATACCATCCTCACAGCACACAGCTCCCACTGGGAGCCGCGGTATCGCTCTCTATTTCTTCGAACAGGCCGAGCTAAAACAAACTTCTGTTCTAACATACAGGGGCACTGCATCAGCAGAACAACCGACTCCCCTTCATCCCCCCCAAGACCCGCAAAGAGTCTTCGCACACCCAGACTGCATAGTTAAAGAAGAGAACCCTCACATATCGTACCTTAATCTTGTTCTAATGTTATTTGAAATTCCCATTTTTGCAGTCCATTTCTTCCGAATGCTGCTTATTGCATCCAACCGAGATGGGCGAACACAACAACCGCCCCCCCTCCATATAACTGGGTCGAGATTCATATGCCCGTTGCTTCATGACAATTTATCCAATTACCCAATGGGCGTATTCACGGTGCCGACACCAACAAAGTGTAGCTTTTATCATTCCCCACTGCCGCGACGACCCCGCGTCGCGTGAGGGATTCATATCAGTAAATCCTAATTGTTTTGCCAATGATTGGTCATGCTGCAACTTCTTTGCAGTTAAAGAACCCCCCCGAGAAAAGTTCCAAAACAACACACCGTCTCGCAGCTTTGTGCATAACCACACTTGCCCACCACTCTTGTTTACAATTTTACAAAGGGATTCACATAGGAGCAAGATCACTTGAAGCCAACGTTTTGAATCTTAACATTCTAATAATGGCGCGCTGCGCTCTTACCTCCCTATGATGTTCACCCATGTACAATAATGTCCATAGCTTAATGACATCAATGACCAAGTGAGTCCTCAGAAGAAAGGCTATCCCAACCTGCTGAAAAGCACCGGGAAGCTGAAAAACTGGTTCGGTGACTCGACAGCCTTGTCTTTTAGAAGATCAGTTGTTTTATAAGACACAGAAAACGAAAAAGGGATGGTCTTTAACTTGCCCCATTGAGAGACCATCCACATACTGTATGCAGCACCTGACTGCATTGCACGGTAACCTATAACGGCAGTTGATAGTGAGTAACTGCATGGATCAAACATCAATCACCACTCAGCAAGAAAGTTTAAACAGAGGACTTTTCAGATCCTAGAATTTAACGTTTTCATTTTGGATGTAGTGCAAGTACTATCTTCTTCATATAAAAGGAGCACTGGGAATCCTCCGTCGTGCAAAGTCCTTCCTCGGCCCACCTGAGCTCCTAACCACTTACAAAGCTTTCATCCACAGCCTGATGGAGTACGTACTGCTCTCCCCTCTGGGCTGGTGCTCCTGCCTCCCACCTTTCTCGGCTTCACGCTGTGGAAGGCATTTCGGATCATTGGCATCTCCCGCAATGAGGCTGAGTCTTTGGGTCTTTCACTCTCTCACCGCAGGCTGGTCGGTGGTCTTTCTGTCTTCTACCATCTCCTCTCCAGCCTCGCCCCCC
>CM068964.1:101268406-101288215 GCA_035128595.1 Eptatretus atami | reverse complement strand
AACGTGAGCTTTATCAATTTATTCGTCAATGTGAGAAATGTTGGTAAAATCAATGTAGCACATTTGAGTGAAGGCTGTTTGGTCCATCATGCCTGTGCCATATCCACATCCCATTTTGCCGGGCTGCACTTTCCCCCAAATCGCCATACAAGTCAGCTGCAACCCCGTTCATATATGTGGATGACAAAGTATGGAGGTAAGTGCGATGGAAATTCTACCTCTTCATTCCGTGAAAATAAACTGTGCCATCGTGGTCACATGATGTCGTTTGCACTGCGACTCTTTGTCATACAATTCAGAAAGAGCCGCATCAGTATAAAAGGCCAAAAAGTACATGCACGAGTCATTTTATGTCCAACAGTAGTTGCACCGGTCGTACAAATCCAGGAAAGGCTCCCATAGTTAAAATACCGCATGAAGAGCCTGTTGGAGTATAAATCAAAGCTTTGGCTATGAAAGGATAATCCGTGCAATGATATTTCAGGAAGTTCAAGTTTCAGTGTAAGCAGTTTGAAAGACTTTATAGAGTAGGTGAAACTGGTACGATTAATTAAAGAAGTGACTGAAATAGACAACCAAACCCAAACCCTCCAAAAGTGATGTTAAGTATTGCAGGATGCATTCTATGCATGCTCAGACAATCAACATGACATAAAGGTCACATAGAACAATTTTACCAATTTCACCTTGCTGTAAATACAGGTGTGAATGCAACTTCAAAAATATTTTAATTAAATTATCTCATTGGGCATGGAGCTGCTTTAAAACTGCTACTAACTGGAATGGCACTCGGTAGAGTCCATACCTCTGCCAGGCTGAACAGTTTGTGTTTTGTATCCCGCTGATAGGTCAGACCTGGATCTGGACGTTAACCAAAATCGAATCGGCTTGTTCTTGTTACCTCTCCAACTCGTCCACCTAGTTGTGTCATAACTCGTCCACAAGTTTTTGAAATACGTATTGTGATATACTGCATATCGTTTTTGGGCCCTATCTCTCAATTGTGAGGAATCACTTTTAAAATTCCAGTATCTGGATCAGGATCTTCATCAAAATCGAATCAATTCGTTCTTGTCACACACCTGGCCTGTCCACAAATTTTCATCAAAACCCGTCCCTTATTTTTGGCAATATCCTGCTCACAGGAAAACAGAAAAATACACAGGGGTGAATACATAACCTCGGTCTCTACTTTCGGTGGTAGAGGTAACAACAAAAAAAGCTGGTTCAAAAAATGGGATTCACAATCTGGCGATGATATCCTGTCAAACGGCTCGTGATATCTTCAGGTCGAGATTTTTTTTTTGAAGAACAAGTTTATGAAAATTGATAAGCTACACCGGCTGTGTACACATCCTGAAGAATTCCACACCGACAGCACACGAAAGCCTCCCCTCCAATTTGACAGGTGCGTTCAAAGCGAGGAAATACATTGATAAGTAATACGAGCATCATTTTTGTAATACACTATACATACAGGCTTAAAGAAAAGTCCAGATCAAATATGAAACCTACTGGTGAAAACTCAGATACGTTCAAACGGCAATGAAGCAACTTGGCTGAATTGTCTGGAGTAATGCAGGTTGTTCATGGATAAAGGAAAATTAAAAAACTGCACATTCGTAAACTGGGTGGCACCATGGAATGTTGAGTGCAACGAGTGCAATGTTCACCTTTTCGTTATCTATTTCATTTTTCGATGACAATCTATCGTACCAAAAATGGATTCACGATCTCGTGGAGTGGTGAGATAACAGTGGTACGCTTGTGGCCTGTGACTCATTTACCTGCTGCCCCCCTTGGATTTACACTTTACAGGAATCAGATTCTATAAACCAATCTCTGCAAGGTCCTGTCTAATCAGTTGATATGAATGACAATTTACTCCGCCTCTGTAAAGGTAAGTTAGAAGAAACACAAACATCTTCACTCCAATGTGATCAAATGAATAGTTCATCTCAACCTCAGTGGAGTTGATACCAAGGTGATTGCAGATATATGGTCTTTGAAAACGATGCGTTCGATCCTTTATCACATGACTAGCAAAGTACCAGCCCGACGGGTGATCTTGGTCCAAGCGTGCAACATGTTCTTCTGACGCATACCTTTAAATTGGGTGGTGTATAGGCAACTGACAGCTGTTTCGATCGTCCCAAAAATGAAAATAATACAACCAGTTACGTGCATGAAGCAAAAACATACCGACTGCTTATAATTCAAAACACCTCGCTGCACTGGAAAACGTGGGGACAAGAATACTGGACTGGAAATGGTGGAGACTAGCAATACCCTCCCACACCTGGAGGCGGCGCTACATGATACACATTTACAAAGAGACTTTGCGTCCCTCCCATCCTCTTCCTCCCCTCCAAGACTATCAGCAAAGATAAAAACATCCCTATACATTAATTGGGTCATGCTGATCCTATGTAGTAAGTCTGGATGTAACCAGCCCAGAACTGTAGGAGTAGCGCAACACACACACACGCACGCACGTGCACACACATACTGGACGGAGGTTATGTTTTCACCTGAGGTTGTTTGTTTGTTTGTCTATGAACAGGATGTCTTCAAAAATGATGGACGGATTTGGAGGAAACTTGGAAGACAGGTTGGGTGTGCGACGAGGACGAACCGATTCGATGTTGATGAGGATTTAGACGCACATATGAGGATTTTTAAAGTGATCCTTCACCATTGAGAGACAGGGACAAAACCGATATTTCAAAAACTTATGGATACATTATGATAAAGCTTGGTGGATGAGTTTGGTAGGTGACAAGAACAAGCCGATTCGATTTTGCTTCAGGTCCGGATCCAGATCCGGCCTATCGGTGGATACAAAACGTAAACCGTTCAGCCTAACGGAGGTATGTGCTCCACCGGGTACCATCCTAGTTTCATATAATGTCATCATCATCTGCACCAACTCATACGGTCTACAGTACCGACACTCCCGAAGCAGTTTCCTGGCAGTGGTGAAACTGGGTGGTTTGCCATTGCCTTCCCAGTGGCAGAAGTTTGTACTTTTGTTCACGGTGCTGGCGATAACGCGACTACTCTTCATGAAAGACTCAGTATAATGTCTAACATCAACCAACAACCAGGGCTGGCAGACACATCCTCCAGCTTGATGTCCTTCCATAGGGCAGTGCACACATTGACGTATCGCCCTTCTTGCGAAATACCAAGAGGGCAGTTTATATCTGGGTTGAGAATTCAAACCCAGGAGAGAACTCGGGTTGAGTGCACATACATCGAAGCCATTATCTGTCAAAATGCAATATGTAGCTATTTTGAGATTAAGTCAAATAATTTAGCCTTGAAATGGCAGGAAACGTGCTCTTGCGGGCCTTGGAGTTATTCGAGGGCAGGACCTGCGGCCCTTCGATTAACCTACGTTGCTCACCCCTGACCCAGTGGTTCGTTTTCTGGCATGTATGTGTATGTAGGTTGTGCCTCCATGGTTGTTTCGAAGAGTAAATAAAGACTGACCTTGTCAATTTTCTCGCGTTGGTAAGTGAACCATCCATCCATCCATTGGGACCATACTCTGTGCAGAGCGTTGGTGCTGCTTAAGCAGTCTCCTTGGCTATTAGGAACAATCCTGGAGGGTTGCCACTCCGACACAGGATACCAGCAAGCTGGTACTCATTTTGCCGACCTCGGAAGGATGACAGGCCGAGTTAACCCCACCTTGTATTAATTCAACAGCTGAGCGGGATTTGAACTCAGGACCCAAGTATTCCAAGCCCACCACCCTAACCATTAAGCCAACACCAGGCATGGTAAGTGATGCCAATCAACAACACAGTGATGATTTTAATGACGATATGATTGAGACCTAACTCTGAGTTATTGAACCTAACCGAGCTGTTCGAGCTGGGATTCCATCTCAGACTGAATGTGAATTATGTCTGGAAATATTGAACAAATATGAAAATACAGTCTAACAGTTGTAAAATCCACCAAGATCAACCTGACTATTCATGGGAAACACCCCTTGAGAGATTGCTCTTGTGGATTGTTGACATAATATGAAAGCAAAACTGACAAAGTCATAAAGATATCTTACTTTCACCAAAACAATACAGAAGATCACCGTGGAAGAACATATTTCATTAACTTGTATCATTATTGCTTTCTATACATGTGCAACACCCTGAGAATGACGTGTTTGTGAGCAAACCAATGGTAGGACTCGAAAACACAAGATCAAAGCAAAAATGATGGATTTGGACCCCCACCACCATAGGCAGATACTCCAAACATTCCCACTCCCACATCTCCCTTTACTCATTATCCCTAACCCCTCCTGACCTCCTCCCAAAAACCCCCTTTCCCTTTACTACCTTTTCTCAACATATCCATTGTTATTGCACCACCCCTCACATGCCCAACATTATCCCTTGTAAGTCGGGCTCTCATCAGACGTTTGCTCCACGAATGTTTCCTTATATGACCATGTGTCAATTAAACCAGGAACTTGGACTTATGAGCTGCTATTCGTCAAGTCGGGCTAGCAGGTGACATAGAGGTACGCACACTCGCCTCTAAGCTGTCTAGCTTCGGTTCGAATCCTGACCCAGCTATAAACTGTCATCTCGGTGTTTCACCGGAAAGGCGATTCATCAATGTGCGTGCCGTCCCTTGGATGGACGTTAAACTGGGTGTCTCATTTGCCGGCATTAGTTGATGGACATTATAGACCCCACGGTGTCCTTCGTGAACAGTAGGCGAGCTATCGCTGACACCACAAACAAATTACAAATTCCTACCCGGACTACTGCTGGGAAGTCAACGGCAAACCACCAAGTATTACCCTTGCTCAAGAACGTGTTTCAGTAGTAGCACCGACGTTCTGTGAAGAGCGTGGTACATCAGAGAGACAGAGAGACAGACATTTATCAAGTCTTATGCTAGAAGAATATCACATACCAATACCATAAAATATATATATATATATATATATATATATATATATATATCAGAATTGTTGGAACGTGGGTGATCAAATCTCAAATGTGGGGTTCGAAGATGCATACATTTCTTTTTGTGGATTTCTGCAATGTTCGAAACAAAATGAAAAGCAGCATTTCAGGCCATAATGTCCTGTCGACGTGTGAATAAAACATCAAGCAACAAAAACACGCCACCATAAAGATAGCACGGCTTGCAGAAGGTGAGGCAGCACGCAAGGGAAAAAATTGTTTTCATGAACTTCACCCTAAAAGTCCCGCACCATTGTGATGGCTTCCACATGCGATGGCTATATGGCATGCGGAATGCAAACTCAGAGAGAAAGGCAACACAATGGTGTGTGATGCAACACACTGTTTGTGTATGGTACGGTGTTCTCAGTATTGATCGTTGAGCTTTCGTCTCAGGAAAACACAGCAAGTCAGACTGTAATGCTGAGTGGCATGTCCTGATTGTTTTAAATGGATGATGATGAATACAATCAGGCGATGATGAAAATGGCATCGGGCCTCTCCATCTGCATATTATAATCAGGCGGTGAGCCCCCTTACCCCCTTACCCGAATTCTCCTCCACGGGAGGATACTTAATACCTGGCACGTGATGTGATGTCTTTATAACTTCCATACATTGAAAATAAAAATAAAATTAAAAGAAGCTAAAGATGCAGGATGTACATCGATCCGAGTGGACCTAAATATGCCGAGCAAATACGTACATCAGCGATATGACAATATGCACAACAGCAGCTAGCAGCCCTACCACCAAATGGCATCTCCCAGGAAGCATCCAATAAGAGGCCTTCACCGTTGTACAGAATCAATCACTTCATCTGATAAACAAATTCATGCAAACATTTTGTTCAGGGAAAATTAGCAAACAATACTTTTCCAGTTCAAGAGAGATTTGTTTAAGTTCCGAACAAAGTCTTATTGGTTGCTCTCGGTGACGCGTGCCGACTCAGGGACACCGCTCTGCCTCACGGCCCCTGGCACGTGTCGAACTACTGGTCGTTCCTCGGTGAAGAAAAGGAAAATTACAGCACAATATTCTGAAGGAATCCGAAGGAGTTCTTCCGTTCAACAGACAATTTACACCAGAACACGGTTCTCAAGCATTGATGTGTTCACAGATGGATGAATCAACGAATGGATGCATCAAACAACTGAATGCTTTGAGTGAATGAATGGTGGAATGGCAAAACTGAAAATGAAATACAGGAGAAACAAATGGCTTTCGATGAAATTAAATCAATTAAAAAGTGAAACATCAACACAAGACCCTTTCTCACATTGCAGGCAATTCAGTCAGTCGCCGTTTTACCACCTCCACTTCGGTCCAGCTCCCTCTGCTCTCTCTCTCTCAGCCCTCTAACGCTCACCAGATCCTACAAGGTCCTCATATTCTTATGGTAACCCTGCCTGGTAAACTCCCCCAAAAAACAGGTTTCCCATCAATATCCACTCTTCTGTTCCCTTTTCTGCAGTTTGTGGAATTGCCTTCCGGAGACAGTTCAATGCCACCGTTACCTCCAGGTGCACCACCATCTCACGTCATCCCCCATCTCTACATCTGATGTTTTAACCGCCCCCCGTGAACCCGACCTCACCCAACCTCTTACTTGCATGATTACGTCGTTTTCGCCCCTTCTCTCTGTCCTCTTTTCTCATTGGTCCATTCCCTTGCTTGCTGTGGACAACTGCGGCCTCACTGCCCCGCTGTTAGTGAGTTACCTTTTTGCCCTCCGTCTCTTCGCTACTCCGCGAATCTACACCTGGCATAGGCAAAAACGAATTTGAAATGAAACACGATAAACTCAAGAGGCCTGGGTCAAAATGAAACACAATTCACTCGAAAACCAGCGTCAAAAAAAACAACAACAACAATCGAATTCAATCGACTCGAGAAAACTTGGATTGAAATGCAATACATTTGATTCAAGAAACGAACATGCTTTTATTATTGTTATTTAATTTCCTCTCTGCAAGAGTGAGGCGCATGGAAGAGCAAGGATTACGAGGTTCAATTACTTACAGTGGCCCACAAAAGTATTCACCCTCACCCCCCACCTCCAAAGTTTTCACATTTTGATGCCACCTGAGCATATTTCGTGATACTTTTCAATCAAACTTAATATATCGAGTCTTCACAAACTACTCCGAAGTGATAAAGCTAAAAAATGGAGATAAAATGTGAATAAGTTTGATTAACAGAGAAAATCAGATGATTCTCAGTTACATAAGTACTCAAACCCTTTGCCTAATTAACACTCAATCACTTCAGGAGTAAATTATTCATTTGAAATGTTACAAAATAAGTGTAATAGGTTCAACCTGTATGTAATCAGTGGTTTAACCAAAAATGAAGCTCCCCCACTTATCTCAGGAGTTTTAAGGTGAAACTCACTTGTTCAACCAACAAGGCAAACATGAAGACCAAGAAGCTTTCAAACAGACATGAAGTGGTGGAGAAGCACCGTTCAGGAGAGGGTTATAAGAAGATTTTAAAGTCACTCTTTATCCCTTTGAGGACGGTGAAATCCATCATGAAGAAGTGGAAGACGTATCATACCACCCAGACTCTTCCCAGATCAGGTCGCCCATCCAAACTCAGCAGCCAAACAAGTAGGAAACTGGTTTGTGATGTCACTGTCAATCCGACAATGACTGAAAGATCTGCAAGGCTCTATGTCCGAGATGGGGGGGGGGGGGGGGGGGCAGTGTTCATCAATCAACAATATCCCGGTCTGTTCACAAAGCTAGCATCTTACAGACAGGTGTCAAGAAACAATCCATTGCTGAAAAAGGTAAACAAAAAAATCCAAATCCATTGGGACTATACTCTGTACAGAGCATCAGTGCTGCCAAAGCAGTCTCCCAAACTATTAGGTGGCACAATCCTGGACAGGTTGCCACTCCAACACAGGATACTCAAACTGGCTCATTCACCCCAGCAAGCTGGTACTCATTTTACTGACCTCAGAAGGATAACAGTCTGAGTCAACCCCACCTGGTATTAATTCAACAGCAGAGCAGGATCTGAACTCACGACCCCAGATCCCAAACCCACCATCCTCACCATTAAGTAAACACCAGGCATCCTGAAAAATATACATCGAAAAGCTCATATGGAGTTTGTGAAAAAAACATCTTAATGATACTGCAGACATGTGGAGAAACGTTTTGTGGTTGGACGAGATAGAAATTTAACTTTTTGGTCAAAATTCAAAGCGTTAGGTTTGGAGCAAACCTAACACTGCACATCACCCAGTCAACACCATCCCCTACTGTCAGCATGGTGGTGGCAGCATCATGTTATTGGGCTCCTTTTCACCAGGAGGGACTGAGAAGCTTGTCATGATGGAAGGGACAATGGACGGAACTCGAAAATTCCCCTCAAAAAGTCCCACTAACGGGACAGCTAAATCAGAACATCCATTGTTCTTGTCTATAATAGTCCATTCGGTCGGATTGCATCGAACCCTGCAGTTTCAAATGCTTTCACAACAGTCTTTGGTGCCGTATTATCAAAGACAAAGAAAGGTGTGGAATGTGTGACCACCTGAACAACACGTTTTCAAAACGAGGGACGACTGGATATCCGTGAAGGTGCAGACAATTCCACGCACGATGACGATCGATGGTGAACAGGTTCGGACAACGAAAGGCAAAATGTGGAAATTGATTTCTTCCGGAGTCAGAATTGTCACTTTGAAATAAGTGAAATCTCGATTTGTTACAATCGGTTTTTCCTGCAGCACTTTGGACATATTCAGGTGAGTAAGACGACGGGATGGTGAACCCCTCGTCCACCACATCCCCCTTATTCATGTCCCAAATGATATGGCTGAATGTAAATGACATTCCAAGGAGTAGGTCAGAATGCTGATACGGCTGAATGTTGAATTGAGAAATCAATGGTGGTTTTTGTATCCTCAGGGATGAGGATGCAATCTGCTTGTTTGCTGGCACGGCGTTACGACAGGTCTGCCAGATGGGACTGACACTTTGACATCTTCCTCTGACCATGTGAAACATTCTACGACTTTACCCTGGGATTCTTCCAACAGCATGGTTACAACTAAAGGATGATTGATGCTCTTGGGTCAACCACCAAGTGCATCTTTATGACATTGTTATTGCATCAAAAATAGTGGAAGGTCGATTTGTTATCCTCCTTTGCTTGAAGGTCACTTTCTTCAAGATGGTTGAGGGGGAGAAGGTAAAGATCAGGGAAAATACCTCCACGTCTGTGTTTTCATCATCGTCGATCGAGTCACTTGTTTCCACCCATCCTCCTCAAGTAAGGTGGAGAGATGGACACAGTGGTTGAGTTGTTCTTTTAATCACCAGAGTTATGAGCTCACAGACAACTGCAAATCTCTTTCCCATGAACAGGCATCTTGCACATTCTGCCAACATTTTTAATGCTATATTACTGGTGCTACCCAAGAGTCTGATGTTGGCTTTGTGGTTCGGGTGGCTGGCTTGGATCTTAGGGTCCTGTATTCGAGCTCCTGTCGACCATTTCATTCACACCAGATGGGGTTGACTCAGTCTGTCATCCTTCCGAGGTCGGCAAAATGAGCAACAGTGTATTGGTAATAGGGGCATTGCATCAGCGGCATAGCCGTGCCCTCAGCCAACGATGCCACCTGCAGCCTCGGGCTGCATATTGAGGAAGAGGAGGTCTCACCCAAGATGGTTCGCAAACAAAATGCCACCACAATACTGTAGTAACAATGGCTATGGAAAAAACACCTAAAATAAACACGATTGCCTCTGAAGCTCAAGGACAGTAACAGACTACTCCATCATGACCAACACAAAGAGATTTTAGCTTTGGGACATATGCTGTTTTTGTAGTGCCCTGTGTTCAAGGTTGTTCAATGTTTAGTCTCATCTGATTATTTTCAGCTGAAAGTAGAACTGCTTTTGGAAAGGAAACAAGACAGAAAGGTTGGGATGGACTAACCTTATTTTCTAAAGATGAGGACGATGAGGACAATGAGCAATGTTACATTTTCACTCAAACATTTGCATGTATCACGAAGGAACACTTAACTTGGATTGATGAACAATGTTGGCAGGAATGTAGAGCTTACGGTCTATTATATATTATCATGTACAGTAGTTTTTGGTAGCCGACCAGTACGATCGTTTATACTCGTGAAGCGCAAACCGTGGGTTGCGGTCAGAGAACGAGCTGGGTTCGGCACTATGAACAACATGGAAGCAACCTAAAGGGAAGCAACCCCCAAGGTGTATACCCAACAGATTTATTATCAGCTATTATTTAATTTGGCGTATTTTTCTGAAAGCACTCAGCTGTCATTGATGTCAGCAATGACTGATATAGAAGTGAGCTGCCATTAGTGACAATGAGGTGGGCTTACATAATTAGAGAATTCAGAGGATAAATGTTATCTTGTGTTGTGTATGACTTCACCAACAAAGAGAACAACGATTCAGGGATTCATATATTTCCCTTCCCAAAGAATCCTGCATTGAGAAAGGCTTGGTTATGTAAATTCAAATGGAGCATTTCATTACCAATCACACAACCCAAATGTCACCACGTCACTACGTCACACCTGGATATAAAGACAGGCATGTTCGTGTCCCGGAAACACAAAAACAAGAAGCAACACACACATTTATTCACCCCCATAAATACGACACCAGATCAAATAAAACTTAATATATCGAGTCTTCACAAACTACTCCAAAGTGATGAAGATCGAAAAATACAGAGAAAATGTGAATAAGTTTGATTAACAGAGAAAATCAGATGATTCTCAGTTACATAAGTATTCAAACCCTTTGCCTAATTAACACTAAATCACTTCAGGATTAAATTATTTATTTGAAATGTTACAAAATAAGTGTAATAGGTTTCACCTGTATGTAATCAGTGGTTTACTAAAAATGAAGCTCCCCCACTTATCTCAGGAGTTTTAAGGTGAAACTCACTTGTTCAACCAACAAGGCAAACATGAAGACCAAGAAGCTTTCCAAAGAAGTCAGACATGAAGTGGTGGAGAAGCACCGTTCAGGAGAGGGTTATAAGAAGATTTCAGTCACTCTTTATCCTTTAAGTAGCGGTGAAATCCATTATGAAGAAGTGGAAGATGTATCATACCACCCAGACTCTACCCAGATCAGGTTGCCCATCCAAACTCAGCAGCCAAACAAGCAGGAAACTGGTTCGCGATGTCTGTAAATCCAACAATGACTCTAAAAGATTTGCAAGGCTCTATGTCTGAGATGGGGGGTCGGTGTTCATCAATCAACAATATCCCGTTCCCTTCACAAAGCTGGCCACCATGGACAGGTGGCAATAAAGAAGCCATTACTGAAAAAGACTCATCTAAAAGCTCGTATGAAGTTTGCGAAAGAGCATCTTGATGAAGCTGCAGGCATGTGGAGAAAGGTTTTGTGGTCAGACAAGACAAAAATTGAACTTTTTCGTCTAAATTCAAAGCATTACATCTGGAGCAAACCGAACAATACACATCATCCAGTCAACACCATCCCTACTGTCAAGCGTGGTGGTGACAGCATCATGTTATGGAATTGATTTTCATCATCAGAGACTGGCAAGCTTGTCAGGAAAGAAGGGACAATAGGTAGTGCGAAGTACAGGACAATTGTTCTGTTTTGTCTTGATCAGTCCGATGTTCTAGCTCCTCCACGAACCTCAACTTTGTAAAATAATAACAATAATAATAATAACAATAATAACAATGTTTTGTTTTTTAAGTGGTATGCTCTACGATACAGCATCTCTACTGGCACTGTACAGATTGGGAATTTGATCTCGAGGCTGCTAGACACAATCCTACTAAATATACTTTTACAATGAATAGCTTTTACGATGACTGCAGTTGTTATTTATTAATTATTATTATTATTATCATTATAATAACAGTCAGGTCGGGCAAAATGGACCTGCCGGGAAAGGTGGAGCAACCCCTTTATTCAGTGTCCTGAACATTTCAATTTTAAATTTCCTGTTCGAGAGACCACTGCTGTGCATGTTCAGGATCCTGAACATATAAACAGGACTGAGGAGGTGAACACAAGGAGTGGGGTTGGGGCAAAGTGAAGGAATCTTGCCCTTGTTTATTTTGCAAATTGCCCGGCAGCACCGATCCTTACTAAGCCTTAGTTTACATTCACATTCACCAACAATCTTACATGGGGGATAGCGAGGAGGGGTTCAAAGACAGATCCCTACAGGTCGATGTCACAGACCCCAATTCAAACAGGTACGTGGGCTTCACAGAGATACAGATATACTTTGATGACGAACTCATCAGAAAGGGCAGTGTGGATATTGGAGATTCTGAAACCCATGGAGCTGTTTCTGAAATGAGATTGCATGAGATTCTCAAAGCTTCAGCCAAGAAGTATTCAGATTGCCTCTTCTGTACGAACAATGAATTGGTATTTTTCGCAAAGTACATCCAACTGTGGTGGTAGCATGTAATTTTTCACACGTTCATGTTTACATCAACTCTTCACTGTCGCCCCCTGAAAAATAAACAAGGCGGGGCTGCACAACAACAGGTGGTCAATTAAAAGATCCAACCCCGACGATCTCTCCGATCAAAGCACAGTGTTGCAGACAGGCCATCCTATTGCCGTGGGATTGTTGCTCAGCTGAGCCACGGACGGACGTCCTAAACCATTTTAAAGGCCTGTTTGAGGTTCCGACTTCGTGCCTCGGAAACCGCGGCGAGGGGTGGAATGAGTGATGAAGAGGGAGGGCTGGCCCTGAGGCTGGATGTGCTGTGATGGATGAGACGGAGGAATGATTTCGAGTTTGGGACAATGAAGGATCGGGCGATGAGGAAAAGTTGGGGAGTAGGGCAGAGGCAACGTCGGACACGTCGGATCGCCCGCAGAGAGAGAGAGAGAGAGAGAGAGAGAGAGAGAGAGAGAGAGCGAGAGAGAGAGAGAGAGAGAGAGAGGAGAGAGAGAGACGGACGAGCAACGAGAGGAGAGGAGAGAGAGCCAGTGAAATGGTTGCGCCGAGGAGAAGATCTCGGGGCACAAAGGCTGAAACGGGATTCCTGTTTGAATCCCGATCTCCCATCCATCCCTTTCACGGCTAATCAATATTTTAATTGCGGATAGCAGCAGCTTACATCTCGGCTCTGCGTGACTTCCCCACAAACATCAGAGCCATTTTGTGCACGACGTATGTCCCCCTTGCCCGTTACATGGGAGGGATTGGAAACGCAAATCAAAAATGCATGTTCTCTAAAGCACAATGGTCTTTGGTCTTTTAGATCCTTAAGCTCAGTAAAAACGACACTTTTTGTTGTTCCTTTTGAATGCATCTGAAGACGGGGTCCAAACCCCGTCCGAGTCATCCCAAAGACCTTAAAAATGGTCCGTGCTGCTTCCTTGCTTGATGCTCAGCATTTCCAAGGATTGAGAATGGACGAGCGACGCTGGGAAGGCAATGGCAAACCACCCAGTACAACCCTTACCGAGAAACCGCTTGGGGAGCACCCTCGCTCTGTCAAGAGTTCGGTTAATCAAAATCGAATCAAAAGGAACCACCAGATGCACTCACTGGTCTACGGTTCGCTTAGCATCACAACTGTAAAATGGCTCCTCCACCACATCACAAAAATCAATCCTCGACTGCTGCACCGAAATGGCTCCTCCACCGCTCCACGAGCATGCTTCTTCTGCCACTGCAGCAACATGTCCGCCACGATGATGTCCACACCAAGCCAAACTCGTTTACAGTGAAGTACAACGTCCCAAACGAATATCCATGGATACATTATTGCAATGATATCGGGATAATAAACAGTGGTGCATGTGGCAGTTGCACGAGAATACCGAGATGTTTTCAAGGTGAATATAAAATACCATCGACGAACCCGTCCTCAGGGGTGACTAGTATTACACACCACTAGCGGGAGCGGCGTTAGACGATACACATTTACATCGAGAGAATTGGGGTCCTCCTTCAACCATGAACCCCAGGGGATTGGAAAGTTTTTTCAACCCCCTGAATAAAAGCTTTTGTGCACACCTCGAGTACAAGCAGCAGTTTTAAGCTCATTCCGTATAGCAGTTCAGGAGTGCAAATAAGTCAAACAAACACAAACACACAACCAACCAATCAAACAAACAAACAAGCACATAAAAAAACAAACACACACTTCTCAAATTATCTACAGTAGTTGTAGTGGGGAATGTTTGCACACTGCGAGCAAGTACGATCAGGTGCATCCTCCATGCAGACGCAATGAATACAGAATAAGTTTAATGTATTTGATGAAGTGGTTTTGTGGTTGCATTCTGTAAACAGCTATATAACTCAAGTAAGTCAATAATAATTCATCATAGAATGTAAAATTTATTTTTGAAGTTTACAGTCACAATAATTTTTATAAGTACATACGGCAAAGGTTATAAAATGAGAGGCAGAGGAGGAGTGTGTTAGCGTTGCCTAGCAGCCAGTTCCAGTGTAAGCTCCATTGTCTTTAGTCACGTGACCCGCAGTGAGTAGGAAGAGGCTGCACCGGCAAACTTTTATCAACGGATATTTTTGTTTACGGAAATTTTCCAATTATTTCGTGATTTTTTCCTGGGATATTGGCTTTGAGGTGTATCAGTTTGCAAAATTTCAGCTTTCTACCCCACCTAGAAGGCACTAAACATTTATATCAATGAGTGAGTTAGTCAGTGAGTGAGTGAGTCAGTGGTTGGAAAGAGTTTTATATCTTCTTCTGCTCCTCTTCAATTAATAAGGGGTGAGGTCTGATGGCACCAAGTTTCTGCCTTTACCACGATACATCTCCACCTCCCTCTGTCCTCAGCCAACACTCTCCACTCTCCACTCTCCAACCACCCCCACCTTACTAATATCCCTCCTCACACAATCTTTACATCTCAACCGTGGTTTACCTCTTTTCCTCCTACCTTGTTCCCTCAACCTATCCGCTCTCTTTGTCATTCTCTCTTCCCCCATCTGCACCAAGTGTCTGGCCCATCTCAGCTGGCATTTCACCAATCTGCCCATCAAACTCATCCAACCTCCGTCTCTCCACCCTCTTCTCTCTTCACACGCACAAACCTCCTGACCCAGTTGCTTTCACAAACCTGCAGCCTCTGTTGTTGTCTCTCTGTCAGTGCCACCATCTCCAGACCGTAAAGGCAGGCCGGCATTACACATAACATGAGAACCTTCCCTTTCAATTTCCATGATATCTTTCCATCTGTCATGACTCCCTCCACCCTCCTACACGCATTCACACCCACCTGAATCCTCTACCTCACCTCTGCCTCGGACTTACCATCCCCGGTCACTGTTTCCCCCAGATACTCAAACCCATTTCCCTGTCTGATCTTCCCTTCTAACCTGATATTCATTTCTTTTCTCTGCTGCCCGACCCACATCATCTCAGTCTTCTCCATACTCATCTTCATCCCATGCTTCCCAAATTCCTCCTTCCACTCCCCCAGTAATCCCTGCATCTCCCACCCACTCTCCACCACAACAGCCAGATCGTCTGCATACAACTTCCTCCCCATACTACCTTTCAAGCTCACCTTCCTGCTTACCAGCTCCATCACCATGATAAACATGAATGGGCTGAGAGAGCTACCCTGCCTCAAACCGATGTTCACGCTGAACTCCTCAGACAACCCGCGGCCAATCAAGACTCTTCTCTTTGTTCCTTGTACATCCTTCCACCAACCTTGTCATATGCTTATTCTGATGATAATGCTATAAAATAATAATATGATTATTCTGTTTGTTTCTCTGTTTATCTGCAACTTCTATCAAAATACTCGACCAAGGACCATAAAACCCGAATCATTATCGAAGACTTTGTCCGGGAAATTCTCGTTGTATATTATTCTTCCATTATGAATGACATTATATGGTTTTTTTTAATCATTTAGTATACTTAACCGCTATTTTTTTTTACTGAAGAATGGCGAGATAATGGTACGTCGTGAGATTGTGACTTTAAACAGTTTTTATTTATTTATTTTAACATTGTGCTTAATGAACGGGAACAAGAACAATGCAGTCATGATGTGTCGATTGACTTGCAGTTGGGGGTACTTGTGGTGGGGGGTGAGTTGAGTACTTGGGGTAGAGGGGTAGAGGACCTGGGTGTGGGTGGGGTTAAGGACCTGGGTGGGGGTTTGAGGACTTTGGGTGGATTGGGGGTTTAAAGACTTGTCGTGGGGATGCATCTGAAGACAAGGTGCGGAGGGGAGTGAAGACTTAAAGTCACATCTTACATTACGCAGCATCTCCAGGGCTCCCTGCTCGTTAGTATAGCAATAATATCACTCAGAGTTCAAATGACATTCATCTTTGGATGAACTTTGAGGGATGCAACATTATTATAATTTGGATACAGCATCCAGAAAGAGAAGAAATTTATGAATACCAAAACCGTTATGCGGATAACCTACTGCTACTCAAAGGAAAATGGTCACACGATGATGTGCGCCTGTTTTGCATTGAACCGGGGTTCAGCGAACTCAGGAGGCCCAACAATCGCTCACAGCCAGCTCGCTTGCTCCCCGAGTCCCGGAGAGGCCAGGGAGCCTGATTAACGCCGAAGCAAATCTTCGATCACTGCGAAGCACAGCACCTTCCCACAATCAGTCACGTGCCGGGGTTCCCACGGGCCCGCCAGGTCATTACAAGTCACCTCTGTTGGCAAATCGAGGCTCAGCTCACGATGGCCGGCAGTCTTTGCGGAGTTTATCAATTATTGGTAAAGCCGGGTGGAAGGTACTTCAGTCGAAATGATCGTCGTAAATTATCCGTCGCACGCGTCTGTTTTCGCCATCATGTCCGACGTCCATTGCCTCTCACAGTGCCCGGCGATTTGTTCTTTAATTAACGAGTTACTTTACACAACACCGAGGATGCTGGAGATATTATAGTGTTAGTGTTTCTTTTCCAAGTGCTTTAATAACCTGCTAGGAGCAAGATCACCGGGTGCATTGTCAGCAGATCACCAGGTGCATTGTCAGCAGATCACTGGGTGCATTGTCAGCAGATCACTGGGTTTATCGTCAGCAGATCACCGGGTTTATTGTCAGCAGATCACGGGTTTTCGTCAGCAGATACGGTTTATTGTCAGCAGATCACTGGGTGCATTGTCAGCAGATACCGGGTTTATTGACAGCAGATCACCGGGTTTATTGACAGCAGATCACTGGGTTTATTGTCAGCAGATCACTGGGTGCATTGTCAGCAGATCACGGGTTTATTGACAGCAGATCACCGGGTTTATTGTCAGCAGATCACTGGGTGCATTGTAGCAGATCACCGGGTTTATTGACAGCAGATCACCGGGTTTATTGACAGCAGATCACCGGGTTTATTGACAGCAGATCACTGGGTTTTGTCAGCAGATCACTGGGTGCATTGTCACCAGAACTCTGGGTGCATTGACAGCAGATCACCGGGTGCATCATCAGCTGATCACTGGGTTTATCGTCAGCAGATCACCGGGTTTATTGTCAGCAGATCACGGGGTATATTGAAGCAGATGACGGGGTTTATTGACAGCAGATCACCGGGTTTATTGACAGCAGATCACTGGGTTTATGTCAGCAGATACTGGGTGCATTGTCAGCAGATCACTGGGTGCATTGACAGCAGATCACTGGGTGCATTGTCACCAGAACTCTGGGTGCATTGACAGCAGATCACCGCGGTGCAGCAGATCACCGGGTGCATTGTCAGCAGATCACCGGGTTTGTCAGCAGATCACCGGGTGCATTGACAGCAGATCACTGGGTTTATCGTCAGCAGATCATGGGGTATATTGACAGCAGATGACGGGGTTTATTGACAGCAGATCACCGGGTTTATTGACAGCAGATCACTAGCAGTATCCTGGGTTAGTTGTCAGCAGACACTGGGACTATGCAGCAGATAACGAGGTGCAATTGATCACCAGAACTGCTGGTGCATTGGAACAGCAAGATCACACGGGCATGCGTCACTGATCAACTGGGGTTTAATTTCTAGCAGATCAGCGGTGCAATTGAACAGCTAATACCGGTGCATTGAACAGCATAGTCACTGGGTTTTAAATCGTCAGCGAGAATCAACGTGGGGTTTATAGTCAGCAGAATCACATTGGGGTCATTGTCATTTGTCAGAAATCACGGGCTGTTATGTCCACTAATACAGGGTTCTTGTCAAGCAGGTATACCGGTTTATCGTCACCAGATACTCGGTTTATTGTCAGCACGATCACCGGTGCATTGTCTAGGCAGATAACGGTTTAATTGTAGCCAGATAACGGGTGCATTGGGTCAAGCAAGATCACCGGGTCATTGACTAGCCGAATACGGGTTTAAATGCAGTCAGATCAACCGGTGTTTTATTGTCAGCAATCACCGGTTGACTCATTGTCAGCAGGATCACCGGGTTTATTGTCGCAGATATGGGTTTAAATCGTCAGCCAGATCATCCGTTTATTGCAGCAGATCACTGGGGTGCTTGTCAGGCAGATCTACGCGGTTTATCTGTCAGCCGATTCACTGGTGCATTGTCAGCAGATCACGGGGTTTTGAATACGTAAGAGAATCACCGGTTATTTTCCAGCAAGAATCACCGGTGCATTATGTCAGCAGATCACCGGGTTTATATTGTAGTCAGGGTGGCATGTCAGCCAGTTCGCGGGTGCATTGACAGCATATCACTTGGGTTTGTTATTGTCAGCAGTATCACCGGTTTTTATTTGTCAGCAGCTAATCACCCGGGTGCATTGTCGAGCAGATCACCTGGGTTTATTGGGTCAGCAGATCACGTGTTATCGTCAGCCAGATCACCGGTGTTTTGTCGAGCAGATCACTGGGTGATCATTTGCAGATGAATCACCGGGTTATTGCAGGCAGATCACTGGTGCATTGTCAAGCAGATCACGGTGCTATTGTCAGGCTAGATCCACTGGGTTTATTGTCAGGCAGGACAACTGGCATAGAATCACGGGTGCCATTGGTCAGCAGATCACTGGAGGGTTTATTGTCACCGAGATCACGCGGGTTTATTGTCAGTCTAAATCACGCGGGTGCATTGACAGCAGATCAACGCTGGGTTTAATTCAGCAGATCAGCGGGTTTTTATTGGCAGCAGATCACCGGTGCATTGGCAGAGCGGAGATTCACGGGATTTGAGCAGATCACGGGTCTATCTAGCGATCACTCGGATGATACACAGGTATACGGGTTTATATGTACAGCAGATGCACCGGTTTAATTGAGCAGGAGATCCGCCGGGTTGCCATATGTCCAGCAGATATCCTGGGCATCGCAGCTGAATCTATCTGGGTTTATTGTCAGCAGATCATATCCGGGTGCAGGTTGACAGCGATCAACTGGAGGGTTTGGCAATCGTCAAGCGAGTACCGGGGTTATTGACAGCAAGATCACGGGTTGTATTGTCACCCACTCGACTCGGGGCATTGGTCACCGAGATCACAGGGTGTATTGTCAACAGAATCTCTGGGTGCAAGGATTGTCAGAGCAGATCACCGGGATGCATTGCCAGCAGATGCACAGGTGTATATATGTCAACAGCTCTTTCTGGGTGCATTGGTCAGCGAAGATCACCAAGTCACCCTACAAAATAACAAACAAAAAGAGAATAAGCAACACATGAACAGAGATCACAGGGTGTAGTTGTCAACAGATCTCGGGGTTTGCATTTGTTCAGCAGATCTAACCAGGCATATTGCAGCAGATCTACCGGTGGCATGTGCAGCTGATCATGCGGGTTTTTATTTGTCAGCAGAAATACCGGGTGACATTGACAG
>CM068964.1:101252579-101268381 GCA_035128595.1 Eptatretus atami | reverse complement strand
GATTCACGTAGGGTTTAGGCCTTTCAGCAGCATCACTGGGTGCATTGGCAGCGGCAGATCAAGCTAGGGGTGCATCTTGGTTGGCACCCCTTGAGAACGCGTGGCTATGGTGCATTAAGGCAAGCTAGGATTATCCTGAGTGCTGTCCAGCTGAATCGGAACTGGTGTTATCGTGTCAGCAGAGTCGAGAACTTTTGTGGCGGTTTGTTGTTATTTGTGGTCAGCAGCAGACTTCAAACTTGGTAGTATAACTGGTGTGACAGCTTTCATGATGATTCGACACGGGTTTCTTGTTGGGGTGACAAGCGCAGACGGTCAACAGCTTGTGAGTTCTGGTTATGTGAGCAGCTAGATCACTGGGTTTATTGTCAGAGATCCTGGAGTGCATTGTCAGGCAGATCACATGGGTGCATTGTCACCTAGAATTCTGGGTGCATTGACGTAGCAGATCACCCGGGTTGCATTGTCTCAGCGTGATCAACTAGGGTTTAGTTTACAGCAGAATCAGCCGGGTGCATTGACAGGCAGCTACCGGAGTGCATTGACAGCAGATCACTAGTCAGAGATACGGGTTTAGTCGGTCAGGCAGATCACGGGGTTTATTGTCAGCACGATCACTGGGTGGCATTGTCAGCAAGATCACCGGGTTTATTGACAGCAGATCACGGTTTTATTGCAGCAGATCAACTGAGGTTTATTGATCAGGCAGATCACTGTGGTCTATTATCAGCAGATCGACCGGGTTTTGATTGCCAGCAGATCACGGGGTTTAATTGTCAGCAGATCACGGGTGCATTGTCAGCAGATGCACCGGGTGTTATTGACAGCAGATACACGGGTTTATTGCACAGCAGGATCACTGGGTTTTTGTCAGCAGATCACTGGGTGCATTGTACAGATCATGGGGCATTCACAAAGAATCTCTGGGTGCATTGACAGCAGATCACCGGTGCATCGTCAGCTGATCCTGGGTTATCGTCAGCAGATCACCGGGTTTTATTGTGTCAGCATGATCACGGGGGTATATTGACAGCAGATGAACGGGTTTATTGACAGCAGATCACCGGGTTTATTGACAGCAGATCACTGGTTTATTTGTCAGCAGAACTGGGTGCTTTGTCAGCAGATCCTGGTGTGCCAATTGTCACCAGAACTCTGGTGCATTGAACAGCAGAGATCAACGGGCGGATCGTACACTGATCAACTGGGGTTTAATTTCTAGCAGATCAGCAGGGTGATGAAAGCTAACGTGACATTGACAGCATAGTCACTGGGTGGGGGTTTTTTAAATTTGTCAGGAGAATCAACTGGGGTTTATGTCAGCAGATACACAGGGGTATTGTCACTCTGGTGCGAATTGTCAGCAGATCACGGGTTTATTGTCAGGCAGACTAATACGGGTTTTGTGCAAGAGGTATCACCGGTTTATCGTCAGCCAGATACCGGGTTTATTGTCAGCACGATCCCGGTGCATTGTCTAGCAGATAACGGTTTGTAGGTTAACGTGCATTGGTCAAGCAAGATCACGGGCATCTGCCGAAACGTTAAGCAGTAGATAACCGTGTCTATTGCATCAGCAACCCGGTTGACTTGCAAGTGGTTATGCAGATATGGGTTTTAATCGTCACCAGAATCAAGAGGGGTATAATATAGAGAAGAATGACAGAGCAGAGATACTTTATATGAGAGATCACAGGGTTTATTGACAGCAGATCAATGGGTTTATATGTCCAGCACAAGATCACTGAGAAGCTGACACATTACGATCAGCAGATCATGGGTGCATTGTCACGCGCAAGAAACTCTGGGTGCATGTGACAACGCAATCACCAGGGGGTGCATCGTCAGCCCCTCGCACTCACTCCGGGCTCTCTCTCTCCTCTCCAACGCCAGCCTCACCGGGTGCATTGAGAGATCACGAGATTAACATTGACAGCAGATCATGGGTTTATTGTCAGCAAAGATCACTGGGTGGCATTGTCAGGCAGATCAAGAGGTTATATATAGTCAGCAGATCACCGGTTTATTTGTCAGCAGATCACCGGGTTGTATCTCAGGGCAGATACACCGGCAACCGAGCATATTATCTGCCTAGAGCATACCGGGTGACATTCTCATGCGATACAGAGAGAGTTATACTATATCGATAACAGGCAGATCACACGGGTTGCAAATTGAAGAAGATCACGGGTGCATTGACAGCAAGATCACTGGGTATATAATCGTCACGAGTCACGGGGGTAAACACTTATAGACCAAGACACCCCAGATGACGGGGTTTTATTGACAGCAGAAACCGATATATTATATATAGAACCAGATCAGGGATATTATTGCAGCAGATCACAGAGTGCATTGTCAAGCAAGATCACACCGGGTGCAATAGTAGCCAAGATCACCAAAGGTTTGTCAGCAGATACCAGGGTTGCGATTGCAAAAGATCACTGGGGATAATAATAGTAAATCATTGGGGATATATAGAGAGATGAGGGGTTTATTTGACAGCAGGTCAACCGGGTTATTTTATTGGAAAGAAGATATGCACTGGTGTTTAATTGAATGAGATATAATAGAGGATAGATTGTAGAAGATCACTGAGAGATAGCATTGTCACAAAAGACTTCTGGGTAGATATAGAACAGCAGATCACCGGAAAAAGTGAATAAGATATAGATAGGGTTTAATATTTCAGCAGATCACCGGGGTGGCATATGAGAAGATACAACCGAGATAGAATATAGACAGCAGAAAATAGGGTTTATAGAAAGATGAAAGGGGTTTATTGTCAAGAAGCAGATCACTGGATAGAATGTCAGCAGATCACAAGAGAGATATAATATTGAACTCAGCAGATCACCGGGATTATTGTCAGCAGATCACGGGTTTTAAATACGTAAGAGAATCACCGGTTTTATTAGCTCAGCAAGAATCACCAGGTTGCAATCATGTCAGCAGATCACGGGTTTATATGTCAGCTAGATACGCGGGTTGGCATTGTCAGCCAGAGTTCAGCCGGGTGCATTGACAGCAGATCACTGGGTTTTTATTGTCAGTAGTATCACTGGTTTATTTGTCAGCAGATCACCCGGGTGCATTGTGAGCAGATCACCTAGGGTTGCCGGGTTTATTGTCAGCAGATCACTGGGTTTATCGTCAGCAGATCACCGGGTTTATTGTCAGCAGATCACTGGGTGCATTGTCAGCAGATCACGGGGTTTATTGTCAGCAGATCACTGGGTGCATTGTCAGCAGATCACGGGGTTTATTGCGGGGCATTGACAGCAGATCACTGGTTATGTCAAGCAGATCACCGGTTATTGTCAGCAGTATCACCGGGTGCATTTGCAGCAGATCACCCGTTTATTGTCAGCAGATCACTGGTTATCGTCAGCAGATCACCGGGTTTATGTGCAGCAGATCACCGTGCATTGTCAGCAGATCACGGGTTTTATTGTCAGCAGATCACTGGGTGCATTGTCAGCAGATCACGGGGTTATTGTCAGCAGATCACGGTTTAATTGTCAGCAGATCACCGGTGCATTGTCAGCCAGGATCAGGGGTTTATTGTCAGCAGATCACCGGGTTTATTTCAGCAGAGATCACCGGGTGCATTGACAGCAGATCACTGGTTAGTGTCAGCAGATCACCGGGTTTATGTCAGCAGATCACCGGGATTGCATGTCAGCTAAGATCACGGTTTATTGCAGCAGATCACGGGTTTATTGTCAGCAGATCACCGGGTGCATTGACAGCAGATCACTGGGTTTATCGTCAGCAGATCACCGGTTTATTGCAGCAGATCACGGGTGCATTGTCAGCAGATCACGGTGCATGTCAGCAGATCACCGGATGTCACATCAGCTATCACTGTTTATTGTCAGCAGATCACCGGGTTTGTCAGCAATCGACCCGGGTGCATTGTCAGCAGATCACGGGTTTATTGTCAGCAGATCACGGGGTTTATTGTCAGCAAATCACCGGGTGCATTGACAGCAGATCACTGGGTTTATCGTCACAAGATCAGCGTGTTTATTGACAGCAGATCACCGGTGCATTGTCAGCAGATCACCGGGTGCATTGTCAGCAATCACCGGTGCATCATCAGCTGATCACTGGGTTTATTGTCAGCAGATCACCGGTTTATTGACAGCAGATCACCAGGTGCATTGTCAGCAGATCACCGGGCATCGTCAGCTGATCACTGGGTTATTGTCAGCGATCACCGGTGCATTGACAGCAGATAACACTGGGTTTATCGTCAGCAGATCACGGGGTTATTGACAGCAGATCACCGGGTATTGTCACCACATCACGGGTCATTGTCACCAGATCACAGGGTGTATTGGTCAACAGATCTCTGGGTGCATTGTCAGCAGATCACAGGTCAGTCACAGATCACCGGGTGCATCGTCAGCTGATCACTGGGTTTATTGTCAGCAGATCACCGGGTGCATTGACAGCAGATCACTGGGTATCGTCAGCAGATCACGGGGTTTATTGACAGCAGATCACCGGGTGTATTGTCACCACCACTGGTGCATTGTCACCAGATCACAGGTGTGTATGTCAACAGATCTCTGGTGCATTGTCAGCAGATCACCAGGTGCATTGTCAGCAGATCACCGGGTGCATCGTCAGCTGATCACTGGTTTATTGTCAGCAGATCACCGGCATTGACAGCAGATCATCTGGTTATTCGTCAGCAGATCACGGGTTTATTGACAGCAGATCACCGGGTGTATTGTCACCAACACACTGGTGCATTGTCACCAATCACAGGGTGTATTGTCAACAGATCTCTGGGTGCATTGTCAGCAGATCACCAGGTGCATTGTCAGCAATCACCGGTGCATCGCAGCTGATCACTGGGTATGTCAGCAATCACCGGGTGCATTGACAGCAGATCACTGGGGTTATCGTCAGCAGATCACGGGTTTATTACAGCAGATCACCGGGTGTATTGTCACCAATCACTGGGTGCATTGTCACCAGATCACAGGGTGTATTGTCAACAGATCTCTGGTGCATTGTCAGCAGATCACCAGGGCATTGTCACAGATCACCGGTGCATCGTCAGCTGATCACTGGGTTTATTGTCAGCAGATCACCGGGCATTGACAGCAGATCACTGGGTTATCGTCAGCAGATCACGGGTTTATTGACAGCAGATCACCGTGTTATTGACAGCATATCACTGGGTGCATCGTCAGCAGATCACAGGGTGCACTGTCACAGATCACCGGGTGCATTGTCAGCAGATCACTGGGTGTATTGTCACCCATCACCGGTGCATGTCAGCGATCACCGGGTGATTTGTCACCACATCACTGGGTGCATTGTCACCAGATCACAGGGTGTATTGTCAACAGATCTCTGGGTGCATTGTCAGCAGATCACCGGGTGCATTGTCAGCAGATCACAGGGTGTATTGTCAACAGATCTCGGGTGCATTGTCAGCAGATCACCGGGTGTATTGTCACCACATCACTGGGTGCATTGTCACCAGATCACAGGGGTATGCCAACAGATCTCGGTGCATTGTCAGCAGATCACTGGTGTATTGTCACCAGATCACCGGGTTGCATTGTCAGCAGATCACTGGGTATGTCACAGATCACTGTGTATTGTCACCAGACACCGGTGGCATTGTCAGCAGATCACTGGGTGTATTATCAGCAGATCACTGGTTGTGACAGCAGATCACGTGTTATGAAGCATATCACTGGGTGCATCGTCAGCAGATCACAGGGTGCATTGTCAGCAGATCACCGGGTGCATGGTCACAGATCACTGGGTGCATTGTCACCAGATCACTGTGTTGTCAGATCTCTGGTGCATTGTCAGCAGATCACTGGGTCATTGTCACCAGACACTGGGTTAGTCACCAGATCACCGGGTGCATTTTCAGCAGCATCACCGGGTGCATTGTCACAGGTCACTGGTGCATTGTCAGCAGATCACTGGGTGCATTGTTAGCTCCCCTCCCAAAATTATAAAATAAAAAACACCCAGTTTGGAAGGTGTGCAACCAGAGCCCATTACCCTTGCCTTGCCTCACCAGGTGTTGAAAATAAAAAGACCATTGGATGATTTTGTTCCGCGATTGTCCAATCGGCTAACTTTGAGAACAAAAAGTTGTTCACAGACACCCTAACTGCGTAACGAACAAAACGGGTTCCAGGAAAAAGTCCTTTGTGAGTGAGTCAACATGTCTGACGTATATATTTTTGGATGAAAATGTTGTGCAAAGTGTATTTTCAGAGTTTTAACAATTTATGAATTATCTCAGGCTCAGAGGAGCTTTTGTCACTGAATCACGTGCACGACAAACGATCGTAAACTTCACTGCATCAATGTGAATTACAAGGACACTTGCAGACAATGGACAGGTACCCAAGCCAACCTTTGATTCCATCAGTCAACAACGTGACATCATCTGGGATGGGTGGAGCCCAGGATTCCCACAGCTCATAATACACACTAATTTATTCCTCGAATGGCATGAGATTGTCCAACACATCGACACAGAGCCGGGCGTACTTCCCAATGAGGTGAAGAATTCCCTCCTGCGTCATGTCAGGTGATGGATTCCATTGAAAGCAGCAACACCAATTCAATGAAAACCGAATGTGCCATTCCAGTGTCTGCATTGCCGTCTGAGTGTGTCAAGGCCTTGAGACATTCTGAAGACCATTTGCACAGCAGGCATTCATCAGGAATTGGCAAGTCTTCATCCCGAAACAAATGCAGACACGTAATGATACATTTTCCTGCCAGTTTATCAGCATTAACAAGAAAAGGTAAAAATGTGCAAGCTTTTTCAATTGCATTACATTTTAAGGAATCTTTTTCACTCAAAAACGAAATGAGGTTCAGAATAGCGTAAACATTTGGGCAATGGCATTCTGGCCCAGCAGCATACAGATGGCAATTTCAAAACAGCCCTCAAGCGATCGAACTGTGGCTCCCAATCTGTTTGTTGTTTAAACTATGAAAATAGCAACCAGATGCGGTCTGCATTTCTTTGTCATTCAACTTTGCCCCATCCCGCACCCCTTTCTCCAGTGATGGCACTGAAGCCAAATGCCAAGCACGATGCTTCCTTGGGCAACCACCACAGTGGCACATCCAGAGATCAAAAAATAAATAAAACGAGTACAAGTCTTCATCGAGGACAAAGACACAGCCCACACACAACCGCACCTAAAATGGGGCATGCAGATTTCCCATTTAAATAAATAAATATTCGTAGTGGAGATACTAAAGTGTACATAAATAAATAAATTATTATTTCAATGTAGGGAACAGTGATGGCAAATATGACAAATAAGTAACTAATTCAAGGTGGTATCGAGGTAGCGGTGATGGTGAAGTGTATATAAATAAATAATGGATTCTGAAAGCATGTAAAATCCTTCGGGCCTTCTATTCCTCCCATAATATTGTTTAAATTCGTGAATAAAATCGTGTGTCCAATGACTTTTGGCTCCGATCTCAAAATCCGTTGACGTGCCTCATGCCCACATGTTATTGCATACATGTGCAGCATTTGAAGAAATCCGTAACAGTCGTGACGATACTGTACAGGCTCTGGACGGATGGACGGGACTCAAATGTAAGCCCCAAGCGGATAACGCCGAGGGGACGAAGAAAGCAAAGAAAACCATGCCATTGTGAGATGGATATCACGAGGTTCTCAAACTTCTGTACCATAAAAAGACAAATGAACAGCATTTTCACCAAGTTATCTCTACAGTAAACCTATTTCAGGCCTGGCTGAATCCTTGGCATGCCTGGTTGTTGTTAATTTGTCGTCACTAATTTATCTAACTTGTGGAGACGAGTAAGTGCAACATTCTTGGGGAAGAGAGAGTGGTCTGTATTGAGACGGACAAGTTGAGATGGTGTCAGATAAGAGAAAAAAACCCACCACAACGAGAAGTGTGTGTGTGTATGCGTGCGTGCGTGCGTGTGTGTGTTCGTGCGTGCGTGTGTGTGCGTAGTTGTCTGCTTGTGTATTTGTTTGTGTGTGCATATTGTATGTTTGTGTGTGTATTGTGTATTTTGTGTGTATTTGTGTTGTTTGTGTGTATTTGTTTGTGTGTGTATTTGTGTTTGTTTGGTGTTGTTGTGTGTGTTGTTTTGTTGTGTGTGTATTTGTGTATGTTTGTGTTTGTTGTTGTGTGTAGTTGTGTATGTTTGTTGTGGTTGTTATTGTGTATGTGTTTTGGTGTATTGTGTGTTGTTGTGGTGTATTGTGTAATGTTTGTTGTGTGTGTATTTTGTGTGTTTGTTTGTGTGTGTAGTGGGTTGTTTGTTTGGTGTGTATTTGGGTATGTTTGTGTGTGTGTATTTGTGTATGTTGTTTGTTGGTCGCCGAAATAGTGACCCTTATTGTCATAATCTCCTATTTGTTTGGATGTTTGTGATTGGTGTTCGGTTTGTCATCAGCATAATTGGTAGTAAACGTGGCGGATTTTGAACCAAACTCGGGTGGTAGGTACATCTTATGACCTAATGCTTTGAAATTGTGATGGTTGCTAGGACGCTTTGGTTCCCAACAAAAACCGAAAAACTTCAAAATCGTACCGTTCACGCGAAATCAATCCCGAAAGCCATTATGTCACGTAGGGTTATGAAATTTGGCACGAATGATTCTAGAGGTGATGCCTATCAAATATATTCCGTTTTGTGATATATGGAATAACTTTACCGCAGCCCCCTAACAATTAGGGTATGCCGCGAAAATTGGCGAAAATTGAAGTCCCCCTAGCGACCAAGGTGAGTGCATCGATACGAATGAAACTTTACAGGTTCATGTACTCAATGAGTACTACAACTTTGCCTCAGGACATATTGACCGATTTCCCTTAGGCCAGGGGTCAAAGGTCAATTAGTTGCAAAAATCGATAATATGCGAGAGCTGGAGGTGCCTTCGCGCCAAATGCTACCTCCTAGGGTTATGGTCGAGGTCATGAAAATTCACACTAATCGTCGGAATAGCATTGTGCACAAACGATTGAGCCCGGATTTCGATTAGATCTTTGTTCACCCCACAGCAACCCCCTCGAAACGTTGGGGATTTACGATTTCAAAACCGCCATTTTCGACTTTCACATTCAATGATACCGAAGTAGTTATCAGTAGATGGAACTGGATGAGATTTGATATGTCATAATCTTAAAGGGAATTCCCTATCCGCTATATGACATGCCATTTTGCTCATAACTTAATAGTTCCATGCTCGCGACCCACGCCGCTTACGCGGCTTGTTTGTTTTTTGTCTGTTATGTGTGCAGATATCTCAAAAAGTTGTGGACGGATCCAGATGAGAATTTGGTGGGCAGTTTTGAGGTTTGACAAAAGCGACGAACTGATTAGATTTTGTGTGTTGTTCGTTTGTGTTGTTGTGTTGTGTGTTGTATTGCTTGTGTGTATGTTTATGCTTGTGTATGTTGTTGTGTATTCTTGTATTTGTTATCCCGAATCATGGATTTGATACGAGAATTATTAAGTTCTGAAGTGAACTTCCACCATTTAAGAGAAGGGCCAAAAACGATATCCGTAAATAACAAGATATTTCAAAAAAGTGAACGAGTTACTGACAAAACGAGGTGGATGAGTGGGAGTGAACAAGAACAACCCGATTTGATTGGTAAGTCTGTATGCAATCCGACCTCTCGTGGGATAGAAGAATGTAAACTGTCAAACGTGGAGGTATGTGCTGTACCGGTGCCGTTCTTCTGTCATTTGTGGGTATTGGTCGTGGTGCTTCTCTGTTGTGTATTTGTTTGTGTTGTCTGTTGGTTTGTTTGCGTAATGATTTGTTTACTTGCATTCCCTGAAAGTCCTGATTGAACTGGTGAAAAACTGTGTACTGTAGATTGTGGTGGTGGGGATGGGGAGGTGGGCTAGGTAGGGGAGAGGGAGCAAAAAAAAAAAAAATATACATAGTCCCAGGAGTTCACAGTGAGGGAGTAATTCAAATCTCTTCCTTTGCCAACGTTGGGTAATTTAAACACACCTTTGAGTATAAGACGGACTATTAATTACAAGCAAAGTACCCGTCGCCCCAGTGACGAGAATATGTGAATGGCATTTCAAGTTCCCAGTCACTAACACAAATCTATCCTCCTTCCACCTCCCATGACTTTCAAAGGCTTGTTCTTGAACTGCTTACAGATCGAAAGGCTTGTTCTGACCGTTCTCTTTTGGATTGGCCTGATGGGATTGTCTTTGGCATATGCGAGCCTGTTGTGAGCTCCAAGGAAAGCATCTAAGAAAGCCATTGTTGTCTACGTACAGTTTTTGGCTTGTCTTTGCGTGGAAGTGGAATGTCGACGTCCGCATCGTTCTTTACAGCAAAATTTCTCGTGATCTTAGTCATCTTCCCGGTGTGTTCTTTTTCGAGCTCCATCTCATCATTCTGGTTCAGCTGCCATCCTCTGCCCGCATTTGCTCTCGGCAGGCATATGGGCGACTTGCTCTTCTCTCTTTTCATCAGTTTTCATTCCTTTTGGTGGCAGTTGGATAGAGAAGAGGAAAGAGGTGAGGAAGTAGAAGAAAGAGGATAAAGTAATTAGAAGTCGTAAAGCTGTCGGTCGGCAAATTTCTGTGGCCTAAGAGTTTCTCATCACGCTGGTTGATTGCTCGATGCCTCTAAAAACAAAACAACTTGGGTTATGTAATGAAGCCGAAAACATGACATGCTTATGAAGCACTACCGGATTAGGGGTGGCCGGGGCCATGGCCCGCGGGCCACCACACATTAGGGCCCCCCCACAATTTCGATGACAGTTTTGAAAACTCCTTGAAAAATGTGCTTCTAAAAGTTTTATTTCGGTGAATGAAGATTGTAAACTCTTTGTAAAGGATATCTTTTCAAAGAATTGTCCGTCATGTGAGGGTCCTTTTCAAGCTTTGGCTTTTCAAGCCATTTCTTCCCACGGTCCACAGACAAGCCACTGATGGTCAACATTCGTGCAATTTTTCTTCTTGCTTCTTTTTTTTTTTTTTTTTTTTTTTTTTTTTGGTGTCTATTTATTTAGCCTTTTTTGTTCTTATTTTGGTTGGTCACTATTCTTTTACTGATCTATTTCACGATGCTTCGGATGGTTAGCGTGATCAACTATACTGTACGACTTGCCCCGCCAGAGCCTCAGCTATTATGCACAGTACGGAATACAGAGTGTTCCAGCCAGAAGGAGAGGTAAAAAGTGTAATTAGTCGGATGTTGGAAAACAGGCCATCCAGCCAACAGCACAATGGCCGGCAGGGGTAGTTATGTTCACACACTGAAACTGCGGCTGGCAGGGAACGCGTCAGTACCCTCTTACTGGTGCGCACAGCACAGTACACGGTGTGACTTTCTACTATGCCAAGGTGTGTGAAACATACCTTGTGTTCGTGATTATCGGTACGGTCCCACGTGCACATCTGGCAATATATCCGTTACTCGGTACTATCCACTTGCAAACCACAATGAGCGGCTTCAAGTGACGACAGGAACAAATCCAGGGCTCCACCGAAATATGACAAGCGATGCTCAAAGGCGGAAACGTTCCAAGGAAAAGAAGAGACACAAGGCCGTCGCGACAAGACCCAAATCTCAGAGTTTTCACTCCTGCACAACCAGGGCGACGTCCATGACAGAGCTGAACACCACAGAGAAAGAAACAAACGATTGCAACGCAACCCACGCGTCAAGAATGCCCAACACTCGGAAGGTTCCACGATGAAGAACAGCATCAGAAGAAGAAGCGCGAGATTATACTACTGATCGTGACCTGGTTGCCCAATTGCATTGGATGTTGGCACTTGACTGCGGCGACCGTACGTCAGAGATTCTCGACTACTGGGCATCGCGAGATTGAGCCTCCTGCAGAATTCGATGTCTTTGATTCACAACAGTTTGTTGAGGTAGAAACTGCTGCTTGCTTTCCACGAATCTTTTTTAAACTAGACTACAAACGGAGAGTGCCGCAAAAAGGTCCTGGCCTTGCTTCTCCAATCAATCCGAAAACTGTAACCTGCCATCAGCTGCAAGCCTTTGGAGGTGCTACTGCCCTGGGCGGGAAGGATTCAATGATGGAAGCATGGCCATCGTTCTATGAGTGCATGAGAGTTCGCATGTACATTGGCCGAATATCACTCGCTTGTCAGACAGAGCAACAATCCGCAGGCAGTGTGGTGACACTGAACTCGTCAAACAGGTAGAGATTGCGTCCTATGGAGGTGAAGTGCGAAACGAAGTGTGAGCGTGATATCGTTCTCGCTGAGCGGTGTCGCGTTCCTGTGGATGCGGATGACAATTGTGGTCACGGACGAATGGTAACTACCTTGGTTTTATGAATTACTTGCGGAATACGATCCATTTTGTGGCGCAGCACATTCAGAATATGCAACCAAGGTACTGGCCAACATCCAATACTTATCATCTACGACATTGAAGAGTTGTCTCCAATCATCGAAAAATCTGTTCTGGAAACATCGTTCGCTCCGTGAAAGAGCAATATCTTCTCTGTGTGCAGTCGATTCTACCCTGACACTAAGCCATCTAAATACGACCACTCCACAGTTCTACCGATACATCGAAACAGGCATCCAAGTTGGAGCGTTTTCATGACCTTTCTGAGCAAACACGGCACTCTGGAAATCCAGCAAGGACGCAACCTTGATTTTTGAAAGCCACGGATTGGACATCGCAACATTGCCGAGGACATCTAGATAACGCAACTAATAGAGTGCCGATACAAATGGATCAGGAATGATCAAACAGGAGACTCTCTCGCAATATTTGTGCCATCTGAACGCACTCACTGAACTTAGTCGTCAGCGGTTCACGTGGGAATGCGGTAGACCTGCAGCAGCATTCTTTTGAACGGTGGAACAAGTGTATGTATTTTTACAGCTTCACGCGCGCTACGCCAATATTATGACGCCCTGAAAGCCAAAGGCTGGCAAAGTACCCAAACGCCTCAGTCGACACTCGCTGGTCGGCTCATTCTGATTGCAACCCGAGCTCTTGAGACGGTTACAGCGAAAATCATGGATGTCCTCGTGAAATCGAAACGATGAACAACTGAGATAGTGAACAAGAAACACCGCCGAGACACTCACCCAAACGATGTGCAGCCTCGAGATAGGGTTCCTATGCTGGTTTCTGGTCTACTGTCCTGGTAATTTGATCGTACGGTTAAAACCCTTCAGTCGCAAGCTACCGATCTCAACAAGCCGGCAGCTCCTCAACACTGGCGAGCTTCGTGCGTCATTACGCGATCAGTTGATACTATTCGTTGTTGACGGAGTGAGCGCTCAGGTACGGAGGAATTCACTCGCGATTCGCGTAGACGGAAGCGTAATTCCGCCTCGCCCCTTTACACGACACCACCTCCAGAAGTAGAACTTAGACCCAAGAGTCTTTCGCATCATGGATACGTTGCAAAGTGATCAGACGTAGCTGTCGCAGTTTGGAAAACGTTTACAAACGCTTACAGCGAGATGACGACAGATTGGATTCCTGCGTGCTCTGTTCACCGAAGTGGAGCAGATCGAGAGTCATGCTCGAAGCTCGTCGGGCTGATATCGGAAGATCTATACCTGACCTCACAGAAGAAATGATTCAGTCTCAAACCATGATGAAGGAGTCAGACAGTCAGACCGGGCGCTACTGAAGCTCGAGATGTACATTTTCCATCGAGCGAAAACTCCACCGAACTTCCCAAACGTGAAGTGCTTGGCCTTCGGATGTTACTCTCGCATGGAGTGCGGAAACTGCTCGGGGCGCTCTGTTTTCGAAACTCAAGCTTATCCAAGACCATCTCGCTCCATGGGTGGGGCAGCAGAGACTGTCAATCTGACCATTCATGTCAACCGAACCGATGTGCCTCAATTCCCATGCAGGGTTGACAGTACTCATATCCGAGTTCGCTGCCGTGAGTCGCGCAGGAAGCTTGTCATTGATTAAGCACGCGTGTATGAAGTTTCATTGATGTGATGACACTGCCGTATATTTCGCGGTCGCTGAGTCGGCTATATATCACCATTCGGATTTCTCTTGCCAGAGGGGGTTTTTTTTTTTTTTTTTTTTAGTTTTTTGGCGGTTTTTTTTTTTTTAGAAGTACAAATTTTAGTCGAAGTTCCGTAGATGATTGAATGAAACAGCGCTCGGTTGTTATTTCATATTGTCATCTCTCTCATCTCTTACTCTTGCAGAACAGCCATTTTGTGATTTGATTTGTGAAATAGCTCAAATATCACCCAAGACCACAATATCAATACACAATACCGCATTTTCACATTGTCAATTAATTTGTATTTGTGAACATATATCCCAAATCATTCCTAATCAGGATCCTGCCAAAATCTATGAGTATAAGTCAGTTTGAATGAAAGCAGTAATTAAAGTTTGATAATCTTCCAAATGCCAAAAAAAAATTTGGGGCCCCCCACCGACATGTGCCACGGCCCCCACACATGGTAAATCCGGCCCTGCTTATATGCATATATAGATTAACACATGTTTATATTGCTTGGATCGATTCCAATTCCACTGGCCATAAAGGAATCATCCTATAGGCCGAACATCTGAAGCTGGGGCCGATACAAATACAGCTTTTAAGAAGCGAATTACGATATCTTGCCAGGAGCCAACACATGCACTGACCTCTCACACACCAATCAGGCAGAAGAACCGCAATGATTTTATAGGAATGAAGTTGTTGTTTTTGTTTTTTTACACATGCCTGATCATCTAACCTACGAATCGCGATGCATCGCAAGCTAAAACGCCCAGAGTACCTAGCGTCCGTGCTTTTTATTTCCGATCTGCAATAACCCAGAATCCCTAACCTGAGCCAAATTTCAATAATTTAAACCGTGAAATGACCTTTGCAGCATTCGCGACTGCGAAAAACAATTGTTAATTTGTCCATTGGACTGCTATGATCGATCGTTAGGTTATAGAACTGATCAGGATCACTAATCAGTTGCCCTGCCGGCCATTCCTACCAACTATTTTGTTGGGGCTTGCTTTGATGTAACCATTTGGCCGAGCGCTTACAATACCACACCGTCACTGAAACATTGATCGACTTGAACAAAGTTCAGGGGCCCATTGTGCCTGTGCTTGGCCAGGATGGGTGTGCGCTGAAAATGTCAATTGATTTTTTCACCAAATTCCCCTTTTTTTGTAACGACACCTTCATTCGTAACCCCGTCACTTTGCAAAGACAGATAAATGTTAAAAAAATAACATTCGTTTCAAAAAGTTCTTCAACTGTTTTGTTGGAGTGCGTGCTTGATGGTTAAGGTACTTGGTGAGCACTCTCAAGCTTCGATGGCAATCCGGCGTAGGTCTACGTGGGGACAGTTCTGGAGTTAGGAAAGCGAAATATAAGTTAGAGATTTACAATGGAGTAAAAAATATTCAAGTTGTTACCAAACAATGAAATGCCACATCACGCAGGAAGTGAGAGTACCAAACTGCTCTTCAAGCTGCCGCAGGTTTGAATCCGGCGACTCAGCGCATAACGCTCATACGGTGTTTCACAGGCAAGGGATTGCATCAATGGTGTGTGCCATCTCTGGATGGTTGTTAAAACTGGACAATACACTCTGCTGAACCCCCCTCTCCCTCCACCTTACTCACTCTCCTCTCCCCATCCCCATCCCTACCCAATCTCCCCCCCTTCTCCACCCGCCCCCCCTCCTGATGTATGTAGCAACATTGGTGAGGCATCACGCTCAACGACTCCCCTCCTCGCTCTTAATCCGCCTTCCTAGCCCCCCCCCCTCTCTCCTT
>CM068964.1:101227031-101252554 GCA_035128595.1 Eptatretus atami | reverse complement strand
AGAGAGAGATGGGGTTTATTGTCAGCAGATCACCGGGGTTTATTGTCAGCAGATCACCGGGTCGCATTGACAGCAGATCACTGGGTTATTTTTCAGCAGATCACCGGTTTATTGTCAGCAGATCACCGGGGCATTGTCAGCAGATCAGCGGGTTTATTGTCAGCAGATCACGGGGTTTATTGTCAGCAGATCACCGGGTGCATTGACAGCAGATCACTGGGTTATCGTCAGCAGATCACCGGTTTATTGACAGCAGATCACCGGGTGCATTGTCAGCAGATCACGCGGTGCATTGTCAGCAGATCACCGGGTGCATCATCAGCTGATCACTGCGTTTATTGTCAGCAGATCACCGGGTTATTGTCAGCAGATCACCGGGTGCATTGTCAGGCAGATCAACGGGGTTTATTGTCAGCAAGATCACGGGTTTTATTGTCAGCAAATCACGGGTGGCATTGACAGCAGATCACTGGGTTTATCGTCAGCAGATCAGCGGTTTATTGACAGCAGATCACCGGGTGCATTGTCAGCAGATCACCGGATGCATTGCAGCAGATAACCGGGTGCACATCAGCTGATCACTGGGTTTTATTGTCAGCAGATCACCGGGTTTTATTGTCAGCAGATCACTGGGTTTTATCGTCAGCAGATCACCGGTTTAATTGTCAGCAGATCAGCCGGGTTTATCGTCAGCAGATCACCGGGTTTATTGTCAGCAGATCACCGGTTTATCATCAGCAGATCACCGGGTTTATTGTCAGCAGATCACGGGGTATATTGACAGCAGATGACGGGGTTTATTGACAGCAGATCACCGGGTTTATTGACAGCAGAATCACTGGGTTTATTGTCAGCAGATCACTGGTGCATTGTCAGCAGATCATCTGGTGCATTGTCACCAGAACTCTGGGTGCATTGACAGCAGATCACCGGTGCATCGTCCAGCTGAACTGGTTTATCGTCAGCAGATCACCGGGTTTATTGTCAGCAGATCACGGGGTATATTGACAGCAGATGACGGGGTTTATTGACAGCAATCACCGGTTTATTGACAGCAGATCACTGGTTTATTGTCAGCAGATCACTGGGTGGCATGTCAGCAGATCACTGGGTGCATTGTCACCAGAACTCTGGGTGCATTGAACAGGCAGATCACCGGGTGCATCGTCAGCTGATCACTGGGTTTATTTTCAGGCAGATCACCGGGTGCATTGACAGCAGATCACGGTGCATTGACAGCAGATCACTGGTTTATCGTCAGCAGATCACAGGGGTTTATTGTCAGCAGATCACTGGTGCATTGTCAGCAATCCGGGTTTTATTGTCAGCAGATCACCGGTTTATTGTCAGCAGATCACCGGGTTTATCGTCAGCAGATCACCGGGTTTATTGTCAGCAGATCACCGGGTGCATTGTCAGCAGATCACGGGGTTTATTGTCAGCAGATCACCGGGTGCATTGTCAGCAGATCACCGGGTGCAGTTAACAGCAGATCACCGGGTTTATTCGAGCAGCAGATCACTGGGTTTATTGTCAGCAGATCACTGGGTGCATTGGTCAGCAGATCACTGGGTGCATTGTCACCAGAACTCGGGTGCATTGACAGCAGAATCACCGGGTGCATCGTCAGCTGATCACTGGGTTTATGCGTCAGCAGATCACCGGGTTTATTGTCAGCAGATCACGGGGTATATTGACAGCAGATGACGGGGTTTTATTGACAGCAGATCACCGGGTTTATTGACAGCAGATCACTGGGTTTATTTCAGCAGACCACTGGGTGCATTGTCAGCAGATCACTGGTGCATTGTCACCAGAACTCTGGGTGCATTGAACAGCAGATCACCGGGTGCATCGTCAGCTGATCACTGGGTTTATTTTCAGCAGATCACCGGGTGCATTGACAGCAGATCACCGGGTGCATTGACAGCAGATCACTGGTTTATCGTCAGCAGATCACGGGGTTTATTGTCAGCAGATCACTGGGTGCATTGTCAGCAAGATCACGGGGTTTATTGTCAGCAGAATCACCGGGTTTAATTGTCAGCAGATCACGGTTTATTGTCAGCAGATCACCGGGTTTAATCGTCAGCCAGATCACCGGGTTTATTGTCAGCAGATCACCGGGTGCATTGTCAGCAGATCACGGGGTTTATTGTCAGCAGATCACCGGGTGCAATTGTCAGCAGATCACCGGGGCATTAACAGCAGATCACTGGGTTATCGTCAGCAGATCACGGGTATATTGACAAGCAGATGACGGGTTTATTGACAGCAGATCACCGGGTTTATTGACAGCAGATCACATGGGTTTATTGTCAGCAGATCACTGGGTGCATTGTCAGCAGATCACTGGGGCATTGTCACCAGAACTCTGGGTGCATTGACAGCAGATCACCGGGTGCATCGTCAGCTGATCACTGGGTTAATTTTCAGCAGATCACCGGGTGCATTGACAGCAGATCACCGGGTACATTGACAGCAGATCACTGGGTTTATTGTCAGCAGATCACTGGGTGCATTGTCAGCAGATCACGGGTTTATTGTCAGCAGATCACCGGTTTATTGTCAGCAGATCACCGGGTTTATCTTCAGCAGATCACCGGTTTATTGTCAGCAGATCACCGGTGCATTCTCAGCAGATCACGGGTTTATTGTCAGACAGATCACCGGGTGCATTGTCAGCAGATCACGGGTGCATTGAACAGCAGATCACTGGGTTATCGTCAGCAGATCACGGGGTATATTGACAGCAGATGACGGGGTTTATTGACAGCAGATCACCGGTTTTATTGACAGCAGATCTCCGGTTATTGACAGCAGATCACCAGGTGCATTGTCAGCAGATCACCGGGTGCATTGGTCAGCAGATCACCGGGTTTGTCAGCAGATCACCGGGTGCATTGACAAGCAGATCACTGGGTTTATCGTCAGCAGATCATGGGGTATATTGACAGCAGATGACGGGGTTTATTGACAGCAAGATCACCGGGTTTATTGACAGCAGATCACTGGGTTTATTGTCAGCAGATCACTGGGTGCATTGTCAGCAGATCACTGGTGCATTGTCACCAGAACTCTGGTGCATTGACAGCAGATCACCGGGTGCATCGTCAGCTGATCACTGGTTTATTTTCAGCAGATCACCGGGTGCATTGACAGCAGATCACCGGGTGCATTGACAGCAGATCACTGGTTTATCGTCAGCAGATCACGGGGTTATTGTCAGCAGATCACTGGGTGCATTGTCAGCAGATCACGGGGTTTATTGTCAGCAGATCACCGGGTTTATTGTCAGCAGATCACCGGGTTTATCGTCAGCAGATCACCGGGTTTATTGTCAGCAGATCACCAGGTGCATTGTCAGCAGATCACGGGGTTTATTGTCAGCAGATCACCGGGTGCATTGTCAGCAGATCACCGGGTGCATTGACAGCGAGATCACTGGGTTTATTGTCAGCAGATCACGGGTTTATTGTCAGCAGATCACCGGGTGCATTGTCAGCAGATCACGGTTTATTGTCAGCAGATCACTGGGTTATCGTCACAGTCACGGTTTATTGTCAGCAGATCACTGGGTGCATTGTCAGCAGATCACGGGGTTTATTGTCAGCAGATCACTGGGTGCATTGTCAGCAGATCACGGGGTTTATTGTCAGCAGATCACCGGTTTATTGTCAGCAGATCACCGGGTGCATTGTCAGCAGATCACGGGTTTTATTGTCAGCAGATCACCGGGTTTATTGTCAGCAAGATCACCGGGTGCATTGACAGCAGATCACTGGTTTATTGTCAGCAGATCACCGGGTTTATTGTCAGCAGATCACCGGTGCATTGTCAGCAGATCACGGGGTTTATTGTCAGCAGATCACGGGGTTTATTGTCAGCAGATCACCGGTGCATTGACAGCAGATCACTGGGTTTATGCGTCAGCAGATCACCGGGTTTATTGACAGCAGATCACCGGGTGCATTGTCAGCAAGATCACGGGTATTGTCAGCAGATCACCGGTCATATCAGCTGATCACTGGGTTTATGTCAGCAGATCACCGGGTTTATTGTCAGCAAGATCACCGGGTGCATTGTCAGCAGATCACGGGGTTTATTGTCAGCAGATCACGGGGTTTATTGTCAGCAATATTTGGCATGCATGAGGCAACACCGGGTGCATTGACAGCAGATCACTGGGTTTTATCGTCAGCAGATACAGCGTGTTTATTGACAGCAGATCACCGGGTGCATTGTCAGCAGATCACCGGGTGCATTGTCAGCAGATCACCGGGTGCATCATCACTGATCACGGGTTATTGTCAGCAGATCACCGGGTTTATTGACAGCAGATCACCAGGTGCATTGTCAGCAGATCACCGGGTGCATCGTCAGCTGATCACTGGGTTTATTGTCAGCAGATCACCGGGTGCATTGACAGCAGATCACTGGGTTTATCGTCAGCAGATCACGGGGTTTATTGACAGCAGATCACCGGGTGTATTGTCACCACATCACTGGGTGCATTGTCACCAGATCACAGGGTGTATTGTCAACAGATCTCTGGGTGCATTGTCAGCAGATCACCAGGTGCATTGTCAGCAGATCACCGGGTGCATCGTCAGCTGATCACTGGGTTTATTGTCAGCAGATCACCGGGTGCATTGACAGCAGATCACTGGGTTTATCGTCAGCAGATCACGGGGTTTATTGACAGCAGATCACCGGGTGTATTGTCACCACATCACTGGGTGCATTGTCACCAGATCACAGGGTGTATGTCAACAGATCTCTGGGTGCATTGTCAGCAGATCACCAGGTGCATTGTCAGCAGATCACCGGGTGCATCGTCAGCTGATCACTGGGTTTATTGTCAGCAGATCACCTGGTGCATTGACAGCAGATACTGGTTTATCGTCAGCAGATCACGGGGTTTATTGACAGCAGATCACCGGTGTATTGTCACCACATCACTGGGTGCATTGTCACCAGATCACAGGGTGTATTGTCAACAGATCTCTGGGTGCATTGTCAGCAGACACCAGGTGCATTGTCAGCAGATCACCGGGTGCATCGTCAGCTGATCACTGGGTTATTGTCAGCTGTCAGGATTGTTATTGATCATGTATTATATAGGCTGCACGCGTAAGAACCCAACATCACGGGTCATTGACAGCAGATCACTGGGTTCATGTCAGCAGATCACCGGGGTTTATTGATCAGCAGATCACCGGGTGTATTGTCACCACATCACTGGGTGCATTGTCACCAGATCACAGGGTGTATTGTCAACAGATCTCTGGGTGCATTGTCAGCAGATCACCGGTCATTGTCAGCAGATCACGGGTGCATCGTCAGTGATCACTGGGTTATTGTCAGCAGACACCGGGTGCATTGACAGCAGATCACTGGGTTTATCGTCAGCAGATCACGGGTTTATTGACAGCAGATCACCGTGTTTATTGACAGCATATTCACTGGGTGCATCGTCAGCAGATCACAGGGTGCATCTGTCAGCATAGATCACCGGGTGCATTGTCCAGCAGATCATGGGTGTATTGTCACAGACATCACGGGTGCATTGTCAGCAGATCACCGGGTGTATTGTCACACAATCACTGGGTGCATTGTCACCAGATCACAGGGTGTATTGTCAAACAGATCTCTCGGTGCATTGTCAGCAGATCACCTGGGTGCATTGTCACCAGATCACAGGGTGTATTGTCAACAGATCTCTGGGTGCATTGTCAGCAGATCACCGGGTGCATTGTCAGCAGATCACAGGGTGTATTGTCAACAGATCTCTGGGTGCATTGTCAGCAGATCACCGGGTGTATTGTCACCACATCACTGGGTGCATTGTCACCAGAATCACAGGGTGTATTGTCAACAGATCTCTGGGTGCATTGTCAGCAGATCACGGTGTATTGTCACCAGATCACCGGTGCATTGTCAGCAGATCACGGGTGTATTGTCAGCAGATCACTGGGTGTATTGTCACCAGATCAGCCGGTGCTTGCAGCAGTTCACGGGGTATTATCAGCAGATCACTGGTTTATGACAGCAGATCACCGTGTTTATTGACAGCATATCACTGGGTGCATCGTCAGCAGATCACAGGGTGCATTGTCAGCAGATCACCGGGTGCATTGTCAGCAGATCACTGGGTGCATTGTCACCAGATCACTGGGTGTATTGTCACCAGATCTCTGGGTGCATTGTCAGCAGATCACTGGGTGCATTGTCACCAGATCACTGGGTGTATTGTCACCAGATCACCGGGTGCATTTTCAGCAGATCACCGGGTGCATTGTCAGCAGGTCACTGGGTGCATTGTCAGCAGATCACTGGGTGCATTGTTAGCTCCCCTCCCAAAAATATAAAATAAAAAACACCCAGTTTGGGAAGGTTGTGCAACCAGAGCCCATTACCCTTGCCTTGCCTTCACCAGGGTGTTGAAAATAAAAAGACCATTGGATGATTTTGTTCCGCGATTGTCCAATCGGCTAACTTTTGAGACAAAAAGGTTGTTCACGACACCCTAACTGCGTAACGAACAAAACGGGTTCCAGGAAAAATTGTCCTTTTGTGAGTGAGTCAACATGTCTGACGTATATATTTTTGGATGAAAATGTTGTGCAAAGTGTATTTTCAGAGTTTTTACAATTTATGAATTTATCTCAGGCTCAGAGGAGCTTTTGTACATGAATCACGTGCACGACAAACGATCGTAAACTTCACTGCATTTCAATGTGAATTACAAGGACACTTGCAGACAATGGACAGGTACCCAAGCCAACCTTTGATTCCATCAGTTCAACAACGTGACATCATCTGGGATGGGTGGAGCCCAGGATTCCCACAGCTCATAATACACACTTTATTTATTCCTCGAATGGCATGAGATTGTCCAACACATCGACACAGAGCCGGGCGTACTTCCCAATGAGGTGAAGAATTCCCTCCTGCGTCATGTCAGGTGATGGATTCCATTGAAAGCAGCAACACCAATTCAATGAAACCGAATGTGCCATTCCAGTGTCTGCATTGCCGTCTGAGTGTGTCAAGGCCTTGAGACATTCTGAAGACCATTTGCACAGCAGGCATTCATCAGGAATTGGCAAGTCTTCATCCCGAAACAAATGCAGACACGTAATGATACATTTTCCTGCCAGTTTATCAGCATTACAAAGGAAAAGGTAAAAATGTGCAAGCTTTTTCAATTGCATTACATTATTAAGGAATCTTTTTCACTCAAAACGAAATGAGGTTCAGAATAGCGTAAACATTTGGGCAATGGCATTCTGGCCCAGCCAGCATACAGATGGCAATTTCAAAACAGCCCTCAAGCGATCGAACTGTGGCTCCCAATCTGTTTGTTGTTTAAACTATGAAAATAGCAACCAGATGCGGTCTGCATTTCTTTGTTCATTCAACTTTTGCCCCATCCCGCACCCCTTTCTCCAGTGATGGCACTGAAGCCAAATGCCAAGCACGATGCTTCCTTGGGCAACCACCACAGTGGCACATCCAGAGATCAAAAAATAAATAAAACGAGTACAAGTCTTCATCGAGGACAAAGACACAGCCCACACACAACCGCACCTTAAAATGGGGCATGCAGATTTCCCATTTAAATAAATAAATATTCGGTAGTGGAGATACTAAAGTGTACATAAATAAATAAATTATTATTTCAATGTAGGGAACAGTGATGGCAAAATGTATACAAATAAGTAACTAATTCAAGGTGGTATCGAGGTAGCGGTGATGGTGAAGTGTATATAAATAAATAATGGATTCTGAAAGCATGTAAAATCCTTCGGGCCTTCTATTCTCTCCCATAATATTGTTTAAATTCGTGAATAAAATCGTGTGTCCCATGACTTTTGGCTCCGATCTCAAAATCCGTTGACGTGCCTCATGCCCACATGTTATTGCATACATGTGCAGCATTTGAAGGAAATCCGTACAGTCGTGTCCGAGTACTGTACAGGCTCTGGACGGATGGACGGGACTCAAAATGTAAGCCCCAAGCGGGATAACGCCGATTGGGGACGAAGAAAGCAAAGAAGACCATGCCATTGTGAGATGGATATCACGAGGTTCTCAAACTTCTGTACCATGAAAAGAACAAATGAACAGCATTTTCACCAAGTTATCTCTACAGTAAACCTATTTCAGGCCTGGCTGAATCCTTGGCATGCCTGGTTGTTGTTAATTTGTCGTCACTAATTTTATCTAACTTGTGGAGACGAGTAAGTGCAACATTCTTGGGGAAGAGAGAGTGGTCTGTATTGAGACGGACAAGTTTGAGATGGTGTCAGATAAGAGAAGAAAATCTCACCACCTAACAATTCGAAGAAGTGTGTGTGATGCGTGCGTGCGTGCGTGCGTGTGTGTGTTCGTGCGGCATGCATGCGTGCGTGCGTGCGTGTGTGTGTATTTGTGTCTGCTTGTGTATTTGTTTGTGTGTGCATTTGTATGTTTGTGTGTGTATTGTGTTTGTTTGTGTGTGTATTTGTTTGTGTGTGTATTTGTGTTTGTTTGTGTGTTTGTTTGTTGTGTATTTGTGTATGTTTGTTTGTGTGTATGTGTGTATGTTTGTGTGTTTGTTTGTGTGTGTATTTGTGTATGTTTGTTTGGTGTGTTTGTGTATGTTTGTTGTGTGTATTTGTGTTGTTTGTGTGTTTGTGTTGTGTGTGTATTGTGTTTGTTTGTGTGTTTTTGTGTGTGTATTTGTGTATGTTTGTTTGTGTGTGTATTTTGTGTGTTTGTTGTGTGTGTGTATTTGGGTAGTTTGTGTGTTGTTTGTGTGTGTATTTGTGTTTGTTTTGTGTGTGTATTTGTGTGTTTGTTTGTGTTGTATTTGGTATGTTGGTGTGTTGTTTGTGTGTGCATTTGTATGTTTGTGTGTGTATTTGTGTTTGTTTGTGTGTGTATTTGTTTGTGTGTGTATTTGTGTTGTTTGTGTGTTTGTTTTGTGTGTATTGTTATGTTTGTTTGTGTGTGTATTTGTGTATGTTTGTGTGTTTGTTTGTGTGTTATTTGTGTATGTTTGTTTGGGTGTGTTGTGTATGTTTGTTTGTGTGTGTATTTGTGTTGTTTGTTGTTTGTTTGTGTGTGTATTTGTGTTTTTTGTGTGTTTGTTTGTGTGTGTATTTGTTGTATGTTTGTTTGTGTGGTATTGGTGTGTTTGTTTGGTGTGTGTATTTGGGTATGTTTGTTTGTGTGTATTTGTGTATGTTGTTTGTGTGTATATTTGTGTATGTTTGTTTGTTGGGTCGCCGAAATAGGTGACCCTTATTGTCAGTAATTCTGTCTATTTGTTTGGATGTTTGTTTGGATGTTTGTTCGTTTGTCATCAGCAATAATGGTAGTAAACGTGGGCGGATTTTGACCAAACTCGGGTGGTAGGTACATCTTATGACCTAGTGCTTTGGAAATTGTGATGGTTGCTAGGGACGCTTTGGTTCCTAAAGGCCCAGTCACACCTTGACGTTTTAGCCAACGTATGCCGATTTTGTGAAAAAATTGTCTAAAACGCTGGTACACACGTCGAATACGTTATGGGTAAGTTTTGATAACATTGAGAGCACGCTGAAAAACACTGCATACGTCGTTGCACGTGGCTTTAAACGTTGTACTTTTCGATTGTCCTCAAAGCTTTCCATGCTTGAAATTTTACGACTTATGCCGGCGTATGACTCACACGTTCCACAAAGCTCGCCATAAGTGGTGGCACGTCACGCGATCGTTGACACACGTTACTTGTAAGTTACTCATAAGTCGAAACACGTCGAGGTAATGTTTAGCGTACCCGAAAACTTATTTCTAAGCTATGAGTTACGTGTTGTACTAACGTTACGCGATCGTTGACACACATCGACACACGTTACTTGAAAGGTGCTCATAAGTCGAAACACGTCAAGGTAATGGTTAGCGTCAGTGTTCCAGACCCCTGTTTTTTTTTTTTTTAATTTTTTTTTCTTCCTTCCTTCGGTATGATGGTGATGTTGACACTTCGATTTCTAGTGCGGTTGTAATATAATATAATAATAGACTGCCGCTCAACGATTTAAATCATAACCGCACTGTACACTGAACACGTCATACCGAAGAAAAAAAAACACCGGGAGTCTGGAACAATGACGCTAACCATTACCTTGACGTGTTTCGACTTATGAGCACCTTACAAGTAACGTGTGTCGATGTGTGTCAACGATCGCATATCGTGCGTACAACTTATTCCCATCGCATGCGGAACGTGTGTCATACGGCAAGTACGTCGTAAAATTTTCAACATGCTTAAAATTACAAGACGTACTCCACTTAATAGGACGTATGATAGCGTACTTTAGCGTTCTATTCACGCAAACCAAAACTTACCCATACCGTATTCGACGTGCGCCAGCGTTTTAGACCCATTTTTCAGAGGTCGGCATACGCTGGCAAGATCGCCAAGGTGTGACTGCGATGTTGACACTTCCATTTCTGCGGCGGTTTATTGATTTGAATCGTTGTGCGGCAGCCTTTCCATAACCTACGCCACGTCATCGTCGGCGGATGCGTGCAGCGTGCTATGCATGAGTTAGACTATCGTTGGGCATAGGTGAGTGAAGCCCGACAACAGGTTCAGCATTCGTTGGTATAAGTTATCTATAAACACAACGAAAACGTTCTGTGTCCATTACTAATACGTTATGCATAAGACCAAGTCGTTATGAATACGTCCGAATCTTTAAAAAAAACATCGAAAGTTCAACGTAAGCCAGCTTTTTACATACATTTTTAATACGTTGCCATCGCTGGCTAAAACGTCAAAGTGTGACTGGGCCTTAAGCAACAACCGAAAAACCTTCAAAAATCGGTACCGTTCACGCGAAATCAATCCCGAAAGCCATTATGTCACGTAGGGTTATGAAATTTCGCACGAATGATCTACAGGTGATGCTCTATCAAATATATTCCGGTTTTTGTGATGTATGGAATACTTTACCCGCAGCGCCCCTAAAATTAGGGTATGCGCGAAAATTGGCGAAAATTGAAGGCTCCTAGCGACCAGGTGAGTGCATCGATACGAATGAAACTTTACAGGTTCATGGTACTCAATGAGTACTACAACTTTGCCTCAGGACATATTGACGATTTCGCTTAGGCCAGGGTCTAAAGGTCAATTAGTGCAAAAATCGATAATATGCGAGAGCTGGAGGCGCCTTCGCGCCAAATGCTACTCCTCCTAGGGTTATGGTCGATAGTCATGAAAATTCACAACTAATCGTCTGGAAACATTGTGCACAAACGATCGAGCCGGATTTTCGATTTAGATCTTTGTTCACCCACAGCACCCCCTCGAATTTTGGGGATTTCCGATTTCAAACCGCATTTTCGGTACTTTTCATTCAAATGGATACCGAGTAGTTATCAGTAGATGGAACTGGATGAGATTTGATATGCATAATCTTAAGTGTGATTCCCTATCCGCTATATGACATCCATTTTGCTCTATATCTTATAGTTTCCATGCTCGGCGACCCATCGCCGCCTACGCTTGTTTGTTTGTTTTGTCTGTTTGTGTGCAGGATATTCAAAAAGTTGTGGACGGATCCAGATGAAATTTGGTGGCAGTTGTTGGGTGGGTGACAAGGACGAACTGATTAGATTTTGTGTGTTTGTTCGTTTGTGTTTGAATGTTTGTGTGTGTATTTGCTGGTGTGTGTTTGTTTATGTGTGTGTATTTGTATTTGTTTGTGTGTGTATTCTTGTATTTGTTATCCGAATATGGATTTGGATACGAGAATTATTTAGTTTTTAAAGTGATTCTTCACCATTTAGAGATAGGGCCAAAAACGATATCCTGTATAACATGATATTTCAAAAAGTTGAACGAGTTATGACAAAACGAGGTGGATGAGTTGGTGAAGTGACAAGAACAAGCCGATTTGATTTTGGTAAAGGTCTGTATTCAGATCCGACCTCTCAGTGGGATAGAAAATGTAAACTGTTCAAACTGGTGGAGGTATGTGCTGTACCGGGTGCCGTTCTAGTCTATTTGTGTGGTTATTTGTGTGGTTGCTTCTCTGTTTGTGTATTTGTTTGTGTTTGTCTGTGTGTTTGTTTGTGTATGATTTTGTTTTACTTGCATTCCTGAAGTCCTGGATTGAACTAGTTGAAAACTGGTGGTTGTAGTTGGTGGGTGGTGGGGAGTGGGGAGGTGGGCTAGGTAGGTGGAGAGGGATGCAAAAAAAAAAAAAAATTACATAGTCCCAGGAGTTCACAGTGGAGGGAGTACTTCAATTCTCTTCCTGCCAACGTTTGGGTTAATTTAAACACTCCTTTTGAGTATAATTAACGGACTTATTTAATTACAAGCAAAAGTACCCGTCCCCAGTGACGAGAAATGTGAATGGGCATTTCAAGTCCCATCACTACCAACATCCTTCCTTCCCACCTCCCACTGACTTTCAAGGCTTGTTCTTGACCTGCTTACGAGATCGAAAGGCTTGTTCTGACCGTCTCTTTTGGATTGGCCTGATGGGATTATCTATGGGCATTATGTCGAGCCTGTTTGTGAGCTCCAATGGAAGCATCTAAGAAAGCCATTTGTCTACGTACAGTGTTTTGGGCCTGTTCTTGCGTTGTAATGGAATGTCGACGTGCCTGCATTCGTTCTTTAGCAGCAGAAATTTCTCGTGATCTGTAGTCATCTTCCCGGTGTGTTCTTTTTCGAGCTCTCTCACATTCTTGTTCAGCTGCCATCTCTGCCGCATTTGCTCTTCTGGCTAGCATATGGTGCCGAGCTTGCTCTTTCTCTCTTTTCATCAGTTTTCATTCCTTTTGGTGGCATGATTGGATAGAGAAGAGGAAGAGGATTGAGGAGAAAGTAGAAGGAAGAGTGATTAAAGTATTAGAAAGTCGTAAAGCTGTCGGTGCGGCAAAATTTTCTGTGGCTAAGAGTTTCTTCACACGCTGGTTTGATTGCTCGATGCCTCTAAAAAAAACAACTTGGGTTATGTAATGAAGCCGAAACACTGACATTGCTTATGAGCACTACCGGATTTAGGGGTGGCCGGTGGGGCCATGGCCCCGGGGCCCCACACATTTAGGGCCCCCCCACAATTTCGATGACATTTTGAAAATCCCTTGAAAATGTGCTTCTAAAGTTTTATATGTCGGTGAAATGAAGATTGTAAACTCTTTGTAAGGATATCTTTTCAAAATTGTCCGTCATTGTGAGGGTCCTTTTCAAGCTTTGGCTTTTTCAAGCCATTTCTTCCACCGGTCCACAGAACGGACCACGTGGTCAAAATTCCCGGTGCAAGCCTCGGGCATTGGGGCCCCATTCGGATCTTTTTTTGGATCGATCATCGATGCTTCGGATGGTTAGAGCGTGATCAACTAACTACGGCACTGCCCGCCAGAGCCCAGCAAGCACAGACGGAATACGAGAGTCCAGCCAGAGGAGAGGTAAAAAGTGAAAGTCGATGTGGTAAAACTAGGCCATGCCAGCACAGCACATGGCGGCAGGGGTAGTTTGTACACACTGAAACTGCGGCTGGCAGGGAACGCGGTCAGTACCTGCTTACTGGTGCGCACAGCACAGTAACACGGTGTGACTTTCTATGTCCAGGTGTGTGAAACATACTTGTTGTTCGTGATTCGGTACGTCCCACGTGACTCTGACAATATCTCGGTTACTCGGTACCTACCAGCTGCAGAAACCACAATGAGCGGCTTCAAGTGACGACAGGACAAATCCAGGGCTCCACGAAAATATGACAAGCGATGCTCAAAAGCGGAAACGTTCCAAGGAAAAAGAAAAGACACAAGGCCGTCGTCGACAAGACCCAGAAAATCTCAGAGTTTTTCACTCCTGCACAACAGGCGATTCGTCCATGACAGAGCGGAACACCAACAGAGACAGAAACAACGGATTGGCAACGCAACCCCGCGTCAAGATGCCCAACATCTCGGAAGGTTCCACGATGAAAACATGCATCAGAAGAAGAAGCGCGAGATATACTGACTGATCGTGGACCTGGCTTTGCCAATTGCATTGGATGTTGGCCTCCTGAGCGACCGTCGTCAGAGATATCGACTACTGGGCATCACGAGATTGGAGCCCTGCAGAATTCGACTGGTCCCTTTGATTCATCCATACAGTTTGTGAAGGTAGAATGCTGCTGCTCCAGAATCTTTTTACCATAGACTACAAAACGGAGAGTCCGCAAAAAGGTCCTGGCTTTGCTTCTCCACATCAACCGGAAAACTGTACTGCATCCTTGCAAGCTCTTTGGAGGTGCTACTGCCCTGGGCGGGGAAGGATTCAATGATTGGAAGCATGCCAGTCGTTCTATCGAGGTGCATGAGCGTTCGCATGTACATTGGGAATATCACCGCTTGTCAGACAGAGCAACATCCGCAGGTGTGGTGACACTGAACTCGTCAACACAGGTGAGTAGATTGCGTCCTATTGGAGGGAGTGCTGAAACGAAGTGGAGCGTGATATCGTTCTCGCTGAGCGTGGTCGGCGTCCGTGGATGCGGATGAAATGTTGGGTCACGGACGAATGGTAACTACCTTGGTTTAATGGAATTACTTGCGGAATACGATCCATTTTTGGCGCAGCACATTCAGAAATATGCCAACCAAGGTTGGCCACACCAATACTTATCATCTACGACATGTGAAGAGTTAGTCCTCATCATCGAAAAAATCTGTTTCTGGATAACATCGTCGCTCGTGTGGAAAGAGGCAAAATACTTCTCTGTGTGCAGTCGATTCTACCCCTGACACTAAGCCATCAATACGCACCATCACAGCTCACGATACATCGAACAGGCTCCAGTGGAGCGTTTCATGACCTTTCTGAGCAAACACAGGCACACTGGATCCCACAAGTGACGGCATACTGGATTTTTGAAAGCCACTGGATGGACATCGCTAACTGCCGAGGACAATCTAGATAACGCATCTAATAGAGTGGCCGATACAATGGATCAGGAATGATCAACAGAGAACTCTCTGCAATATTTGTGCCATGCGTGAACGCACTCACTGAACTTAGTCGTCAGCGGTCCCGTGATGCGGTAGACCTGCAGCAGCATTCTTTGAATTCGTGGAACAAGTGTATGTATTTTTACAGCTTCCACGTCGCGCTACGCCAATTATGACGCCCTGAAAGCCAAAGCTGCAAGTACCAAAGCGCCTCAGCGACACTCGCTGGTCGGCTCATTCTGATGCACCCTGAGCTCTTGTAGACGTTACAGCGAAATCATGGATGTCCTCGATGAAATCGCAAACGATGAACAACTGATAGTGAAACAAGAAACACCGCCGAGACACTTCACCAAACGATGTGCACGCTCGAGATAGGGTTCTATGCTGGTTTCTGGTCTACTGTCCTTGGTAGATTTGATCGTACGAGTAAAACCCTTCAGTCGCAAGCTACCGATCTCAACACAGCGTGCAGCTCCTCAACACTGGCGAGCTTCGTGCGTCATTATGCGATCAGTTGATACATTCGTTGTTGACGGAGTGGAGCGCTCAGGTACGGAGGAATTCCATCGCGATCGCGTAGACGAAAGCGTAATGTCCGCTCGCTCCCTTGTACATGGACACACTCCAGAAGTAGAACAACGACACAAGAGTCCTTCGCATCATGGATACGTTGCAGTGATCGACGTACTGCTGTGCGCAGTTGGAAAACGTAACAAACGCTTACAGCGAGATGAGCGACAGATTTGGATCTGCGTGCTCGTTGTTCAACTCGAATTGGAGCAGATTCGAGAGTCGAGCTCGAAGCTCATCGAGCTGTATCGGGAAGATCTATAAACCTGACCACAGAAGAAATGATTCAGTTTCAAACCATGATGAAGAGTCAGAGTCAGACTCGAGGCCGTACTGAAAGCTCGAGATGTACAGTTTTTCCATCGAGCGAGAGAACTCACCGGATACTTTCCCAAACGTGGAAGTGCTGCGTCGGATTTACCTGTCATGGATGGTTGTCGAAACTGCTCTCGGGAGCGCTCGGTTTTCGAAACTCAAGCTTATCAAGAACATCTTCGCTCCATGGGGGGATGGGCAGCAAGACTGGTCAACCTGACCATTCTTCAACCGAATCCGATGTGCTCAATTCCCATGCAGGTTGACAGTCATCATATCCGAGTTCGCTGCGCGAAGTCGCGCAGGAAGCTTGTCATTGATTAAGACGCCGTGTGTATGTTCATTGAGTGTGGATGACACTGCCGTATATTTGCGGTCGCTGAGATCGGCTATATCACCATTTCGGATTTCTCTTGCCCAGAGGTTTTAGAATAGGAAAATTTTAGTCGAAGTTCGTAGTATGATTAATGACGCGCGTCGTTGTTATTTTCTTATATTAGTCCATCTCTATCTCTTACTCTTGCAGCAACAGCATTTGTGATTTGATTGAAGAATGAGCTCAGAATAGTCACACCAAGATAATCACCAGCCATATCAATACAATCCGTCCATCGTGCATATTGTCAGATTCAATTGTAATTGTGAACATATATCCAAAATCATCCTATCAGGATCTGCAAATCTATAGATATAAGTCAGTTTGATGAAAGCAGTATAATTAGTTGTTGATTAATCTCCAAATTGCCCCCCCAAAAAAAAAATTTGCCCCCCCCCCCACATTGTGCCACGGCCCCCCACATGGTAAATCCGGCCCGTATGATCATAGTATACATCATGTATACTATTGCTTGATCGATTCCAATTCCACTGGCCATAAAGAAATCATCCTATAGGCGAAAGCTGAAGCCTGGGGCCGAACAAATACAGCTTTTAAGAATGCAATTACGATAATCTTGCCAGAGCCAACACATTGCACAGCCTCTCACACAGCCAATCAGCAGAGAACCCAATGATCTTAGGCAATGAAGGTTGTTTTGTTTTTTACACATGCCTGACATCATACCTACGAATCGCGATGCATCGCGAATGATAGAACGCCAGCAGCGCTAGCGTCCGTGGCTATTTCTTTTCCCGACCTGCAAATCCCCGAGAATCTCCTAACCTGAGCCAAATTTCAAAATTTAAACCGTGGAAATGACCTTTGCAGCATTTCCGACTGCGAAAAAACAAATTGTTCATTTGTTCAATGGGTGTATGGTGTTTATAGAACTGATCAGTGATCACTAATCACTTGCCCTGCCGGCCATTCCTTATCAACTATTTTGTTGGAGTGCTTGCTTGAGTGTTTAAACCATTTGGCGAGCGCTTTACAATACTCACACCGTCACTGAACATATTGATCGACTTGAACAAAGTTCAGGGCCCATTTGCCTGTGCTTGGCCATGGATGGTGGTTGCTCGTTGAAAATGTGCAATTGTATTTTTCACCAAATTTCCCCTTTTTGTACAATCTCCCTTCATTGTACGACCCGTCACTTTGGCAAAGACAGATAAATGTTTAAAAAATTAAACATTTCGTTTTCAAAAGTTTCTTCAACTGTTTTGTTGGAGTGCGTGCTTGAATGGTTAAGGTACTTGGTGAGCACTCTTCAAGCTTCGATGGCAATCCGGCGGTACGGTTCTACGTGGGGACATTTCCGGGTAGGGAAATGCGAAATAATTAGATGATTACAATGAGTAAAAAATGTTTTCAGTTGTTACAAAGCAATGAAATCCCACATCACGACAGGATAGTTGAGAGGTAGCAAACTCGCTCTCAGCTGCCGGCATGGGTTTGAATCCCGACTCAGCCATAAACTGTCATACTGGTGTTTCACAGGAGGGTGATTCATCAATTGTGTGTGTGCCATCTCTGGGATGGTTGTTAAACTGGACATCACATCTGCTGGATCCCCCTCTTCCTCCACCTTCTCACTCTCCTCTCTCCCATCCCCATCCCCTACCCAATCTCTCCCTCCCTTCTCCCCCACCCCCCCCCCTCGGAGTGTATGGCAACATTTGGTGAGGCATCACTCTCCCGACCTGCCCCTTCCTCGCTCTTCCGCTCTTCCTAGCCCCCACCCCTCCTCTCTTCTCACTCACCCCTTCCCTTTCCTCCTCCCTCCTCTCTCTCTCTCTCTCCTCTCTCTCTCTCTCTCTCTCTCCTCTCTCTCTCTCTCTCTCTCTCTCTCTCTCTCTCCCCCCCACCCATCCTCCTTTCTCCTCCCCTCTATTCCCCCCACCCTTAATACTACCATCAGCAAAGCGAAGGGTTATATTTGCTAGTAAGTCAAAATACCCCAATCAATGGGGAATTAACCCATCTGTAAGGACGGGTTCTTTGCGAGAGAGAAGATGAGGAGATAAGATAAGAAGAGAAAGTATATCAGGATAAATAAAAAAGCAGGTAAAAAGGAAGAAAATTTATAATCAGAAGTTGTTCGATCAGAAGTCAAGGAAGGTTAGCCAAAATGCCAAAATGCAATAATTCCTTTTTGCCTTAATTTTCCAGTAAAATAACTCTCGAGAAGTGAGGCCTGCCATGGAGAAGCTGATGTTTCCCAAGTGAATCCAACAAGAGGATTCAACACAAGTCCCCAAAGCACACAGCTCATATTCCCCGCTCGTGGCTCTCTTCCCCTCATCACCACATCTGCAAAGAGACCTCTGAGCTGAATCATAAATAATTCACAATGCCCACGATTTCATTCCGGAGCCAAGGGGCGCTTCATTCGAGGCTGCTGGCTGGCTAGTCTCACGCCCGTTCGGCCATTCCACTGTCCGCTTCTCCGTCACACTGTGTCTTGGTTTCCATTTGTTATGGCCACAAGCCCTGACTGGCTTGCCTATGCCTGTCCCATCCCAATAAATCCCCTTTCCTAAATTCGTAACTGCTACGCCCGCTCGCAAATCAGGCCTTAATCGGCACTCTGGCCTGCAGAGAGCCCTTAGAGGGGGATAGGTAGCCAAGAGTCGAAGACATTTGTCTGCGCAAGTTTGCTTCCAATGATACATACGCATGAGCACCATGACCAATGATCATGCAGCAAAGACGATGGTGTGTACACTGAAACACTGCAGTGGAAAAACAATATGGTGAGAATGGTGAGTATGTGAAGCACACCCGAGAAGGCCGGACGCAAGGCAGGGACAAGCATCAGCCGATTGATATCACCGGAATTGAAATGCAACTGAAACTCTGCGGCTCTCACTTCCCGGCCTCTAACTTGTAAGTCTGAGCTAATGCCCAATGAGAAACCTGGTTGATTTGGTCACCGGTGAGTGACCTATCGAAACAGGACGCTCAGCACACAACACCCAAGTCCCGACAAGCAGTTGTTGTTTTTTTTGCACCGGGTCAAAACGGTTCAAAGCTGGAGACTCGATCCGACCACACACATAGTATTTATCAGCTGTAGTTAAGGAACCATTATTCCATTCATTCGTTGCCATCGTCTGTGCGAGGCGGCATGACATCTTCAAAATGGCACCGTGAGCAATTGGTCCATTTGTTGATGTTGATATTCTACAAAGTACGCCTTGTATGTATGAGGTTAAATGTCTCGTAAGAAATGACATTCGTACGGAGGACCATCGACAATAAGCATATGCAACGAGAGCAAGAGTATGAATCCTCCGCCCCGCTCCCCCTACCCTCCTTCTTCCAACGTCCTTTACATTCACACACATTCTTCTTCATTTCTTCCCCTCCCAACCATCTTTGTCTTTCCCCCAAACACATAACTCCAACCCTCCTAGTGTTGTCCCCTGTTTCTCTCCAACTTTCGATTCCCATTTCTTTTTCTCAAATTAATTTTACTTAATCTCCCAACCTCCCCCACCCCACCCCCCCCTCCCTATCCATACTTCTCCAAATTATCTTTGCAAATTGAATTTGTGGATTTCCTCGAGGAGTGTGCAACAAATAGCTGTTGGCAAAATGTTAAACGATTCACTTAAAGATTAAAAAAAAAAAAATCCAACAGCATCCTTCACTCCACAAAACAACCACAGCTGCTTGTGCAATAAAAGTACTCATAATGTGGTTTGGACTACATGATGGAAGGTCGAGTCCTGGAGTACGGTACACAGGAGAAGGATGTGGGGGTGGCAGTAGATACGGGGAGTAAGCAAGCATGGCAGTGTCAGGCAGCTACAGGTAAAGGTAGCAGGGTTGTAGGTTGGATTTGTGGAGGGATTAATGACGAATCAAAGTAGGTAGTGTGAAGGACTCACTGTGTCGGAATTTCACGAGACCTCATCCAGAACATTGGGTTCAGTTTTGGTCACCACGTCTGTGCAAGGACAGCTGCCATCGAGAGGGTCCGGCGTGTCTATCTCGACTGGATTGATTCCAAAATAATGTGTTGATGTGGTGTCAGCATAATGGCCAAAAATGGCCTCCTCCTGCGTTGAAGTTCCTTGTGTAAGTTTATTCCATGTTTTTTTGGAGTAGCTTAACAAACAAGGCAGGTCTGCGTACCATCTCAGACACTAAACTGTGATGTTTACAAGTGAAAGCATTCAGTAACACAAATTGAAAAACCAAATGGTACCCAAGGCTCGGCGTTGCATCCTTTGCCTTCCTCCTGAAAGCATCATATTTGTGCCATGACGATCACATTCCAAAAACAATGTGCTTCCTTTGCGAGACAAAAGAGCATGAGCAGTGCAAATTGCTGGGATAATACCGGTATTAAGTGCACAAGCTTTGGCTGGTATTTTTTTTTTTTAAAACTTCAAGTCATAACAAATTCAGACAAATTGACGTGGTTTACATCAATTATTATGAAGATTAATGTCGTTCATTTATTATTACCATGGAGCATAAATTGGCTCAAGAAATTCAACTTGTAGCTTAACCTGTGACTTACACTGAACCTTGCTGTAGTGCACGAGGTGAAACATGAATCATCGTGCTGTCGGCTTTGAATACAAATTGCCCTTCGAACAATCAATCCGAAATACGCACCGATGTTCGGAGCAGAAGTTCGCAACGAACGTACGTCTTCGGCTCCAAACTGATAAATCAACTTCCCAAAACTGCGAGCTGTCGCCCGCACCATGGCCGAATTCCAAAATCCTGCTCCGACGTGGGGCACTGCATCAGCGGCACAACTGTGCCCCCAGGAATGCGGGACTTCCAAAATGACGTGATCCGCCCGAGAATGTTCGGAGCCAATGCGCAGAAACCCCTTCAAACAACGATCTTCGGGGGCATGTGAACTTCTAGTGTGTGTTGTGTGTTGTGTGTGTGTGTGTGTGTGTGTGTGTGTGTGTGTGTGTGTGTGTGTGTGTGTTGCACGTGTGGGTGTGTCGCCCACTTGTATCAACACTAAATCGTCGGAACTCGACACCTCTCATCCAAGGATATTTCTCGTGTTCCTATATCTCCATGAAAACGATTTGCATCCAGGAACACAACAATTATGGTGAACCAATGCAGGTGCGCATCATCACATCCCACAATGGGGTGCAGCAGCAGCTTCAAACCACACTCGGGCCATCTTACCAACTGAACATGGCGGCACAATAGCACAAAACGGAAATAAAGGAAAAAAAAAGACACTTCCAAGACGAGAAAGTTAAACAAAATGGGAAACCCTAGATGGAAATGTACCAGCACAATCATTGTTAGAAGGCAAAACCAGCCTGCCCTGGCACCCAGGTTGCATTGGGCCATCCCATCTGGCAAATAAAAAATTCGTGAAACGTCATGATGTAAATGTCAATGTGTTGGCACTCAATGTCAATGGCCAAGAAGAGTTGTTCGAGAAGATCTCCCAATGCACCGCAGATTCCATGACACAAAGCTTCTCGAAACAGTTTTACGAGAGGTGCTTGTGGTTCTGTGCTATACTCAGGCTGGAAAGCAGTCTGGCACAGCACAACAACGAGGTAGTAGTAGGACTAGTACTGGTATTAGAAGAAGATGAAGACAAGAACCTGACAGTTACCAGCCATAATTGTCATTACATCCTTTACGATTGATCTTACTGTATTTATGTATTGAACCAAAGGAATTGCTATATTCGAGACTTTTCTTCCAGTTTCTCGCCACCAAAGTTTGTACAGTGATCCAAGACTCATGCTACAGCTTGTACACGTATCACACACAGAACAAGGACTTAAGTAGACATTAGTGTACTTTTTATATGAATTCCAAGGACATCAGTAGACAAGCAAAAATACATCGGATAAAGGGAAGTGAACCTGGGTTTGGGTTCCCTGCATCGTGAGCCAGGGATTCAGATGCGAAAACGAAGAGGCCAACCCAAGTCAATAATCTTCAGGTTTACACTTCGAGTCAATAATAAAGCCCAACTCTGAGGTCACTTAGGGTTTACACTTGCATCGTGTAGAAATGACCGAGTTCTATGGCAAATAGTATCTATTGAATAGAAATTTTCCAGGGATTAAATTACCTCCACCACCGAAGGTAGAAGGAGGTTATGTTTTCACCCCCATCTGTCTGTTTGTGAGCAGGATATCTCAAAACGTTATGGACGGATTCAGACAAAAGTTGGAGGAGAGGTTGGGTGTGTGACAAGAAAGGAAGAATTCATTAGATTTTGGTGAAGATCCAGATACGATGATTTTTTAAAAAAATTTTCAGTGATTCTTCATAATTGAGAGATATGGCCAAAAACAATATGTAGCATGATATCTCAAAAAGGTTGTGGACAAGCTGTAATAAAACTTGGTAGATGAGTTAGTTAGGTGACAAGAACAAGCCGATTCGATGTTGGTTCAGGTCCGGATCCAGATCCGACCTATGCTATCAGTGGGATACAAAACGTAAACCGTTCAGACTGGTGGAGGTGTGTACTCCACCGAGTGCCATTCTAATTAATTTTATCTTCTGGTTGAATCATCAGTTGGGTGTGGCTATGCCCTTTGATGTAGCACCCCCTGTAGATCAAGGCAGGGATTGAGAATTTGTGCAGTACACCAGCACATAATGGCCTATTTCTTTTGAAAGCAAGTGTGGGACCTTTACCCTCAGCATGTGAATGTTATCAAATTGGACAACTGGCTTAGCGTCTCTTCTGTCGGATTGCACACTCAATGATGCAACCAACACCCTGCCTATGAAGCACGAGAATGATACTTTACAAGTCTGAAGACGACAATGGTTCACGAGCGGTATTTGACGATGTAGATTGTTTCAGAAGTCAAGGGATGAGACAATGTGATAATTTTTGATCAAGTTATAAAAATGATCAACATGATGTAGTACGAGTGACGGGTTATTAGCTGCAAAATGTCGAAAACCCGGTTTTGTTCAACAACTTTCAAAATTTGACCTTTGCATAACCTTTAAAGGTCACAAAACAATGTTGTGGACATCAAAATAAGGAAACAGGATACGTGCTATAGCTTATTGGAGTTAGTTCGTCGAAGAAGGTCGAAAACCCGGTTCGATTCCCACAACTTTGAAATTTGACCTTTGTGAACTTTAAAGGTCAAAGGTCAAGGATTATGACCTTTGGTGCAAAACTTCTCTGGAACATTACAGGAACAATATAACATCATATAGGCTATATGGCATTTCGCACTCCTCGATTATCCATACTTTGATGAAATCAGCGTAAAAACAAACTTGAAGGGGGCGCCACGGGCAAGGTGTTCGAGATAGAGCAAAATGGTTTCAAGACTTTAGGTGGGGAATGACCTCAAGATTATGCATAAAAAATATTGTCATCCTAGCTCTCAAAGTTTGGGCGGTCGTATGATTTTTATGTCAAAATTCGCAATTTCGAAGTTCGTGACCTTTGACCTTGACCTTGGGACGAAAATGAAAAATCGAGCTCCGTGGGCTATGCAGGTGCCATTGGGCTAACCAATACCGAAACCCTGCCAGATTCGACAAACCCCTCGGAGAAGATGTAACTTGAAACCGGCTACCCCTAAAAACACATGTTTTTTGGGCGTGGCTCCACCCATAATGGGCGCAGCACACCATTCTCAGGAAAACACAACTAGATCATGATATAACCTCCCACCAAAATTTTATCAGGATCGGATCAAAACACAACGGAGGCTTATGCTCGGGACAGACAGACAGACAGACAGACACCCATAACGAATATAGTGGTCACTTACTGACTTGTGAACCAATACTGTAATCTGTTTGGGTACTGAACAGTCAAACTGTCATCTATACGATGAGAGATCTCTGTCTGTTTGTCTGTCTCTCTGTGTGTGTGTCACCATTTTTCTCACATGGTCAAACAGATCTTCCTCAAACTTTCAGAGGTTCATCAGTGAGCATCTTGGAGTGTTTTAAGCAAAAAATAAATAAATAAAAAATTAACAAATTGAACATTTTTGAAAAAAAGAAGTTCGTTTATTTTATTTTTTTAATTGCTCTTGCTCTTGCCGAGGCCTGAGCCTTTGTAGCTATGGGAAAGGATTAGAACTTAGAACGAGAAAGGACCTTCAAAAAGGATCTAGATTAGAACTAGAAAGGAAAGGATCTTCAAAATGCCAACAGGATTAGAACAGCACCGGGGAACGCTGGGTACCGCTGGTGGTATCATATAAACGGAAGATTGTATTGTGCCGAGAAAAGAATGTATGACATGAGGATGCCATGGCAGCTCAAAGACCTGCATCATGGAATCAAGTAACGGGAAACTCATCACTCAGCATCCGTGACGTACCAGCTTAAAAAAAAATGTTCCAAGCGAAAGCAGATGCCATTATGAACAATTGTGTTTGGTGACCTCCACGAACAGATCGATAAGCTTTGTGGAGCCTCCGAGCATATGACTAATTTAGTACGCAGCCTATGGCAGCAGGTTGCATCATTGCTGGGAGTGCGGTTGTGCCGCTGTGCAGTTCCCCCTGTAGGTTAAAGCAGGAACTTCTAATTTGTTCATGGTGCCGGCGATAGCTCGTCTGTTCTTTGTGAAAGACACCATGTGATCTTTAACGTCTACACATCTAATACTGGAAGACGGGACGCCCGTTTAACGTCCATACGATAGACGATGCACACATTGATGAACCGCGGTGCCTGCGAAACACCAGATTGGCGGTTTATAGCTCAGTCGGGATTCAAACCCAGACTAAATAGCTGAGAGGTGTGTGTGTGCGTACCTCTAGGCCCTCCTGCAGGCCCAGCATATGATATCTTTTTATTTATTTATTTTACTCTAAACAGCCTGATACTTGTGACCATAACAAGGACTGTCGCTGTTCAGTGTTAAGTGGCAATCTATCCTGCTTGTTTGTTGCCTCTGATAACATTTGGACTCGAATTAACTTCTCGAATAATTGTCAGGAATGGACAAAACCAGCTTCCTAATACCACCGTGAGCAAGCCTGGCAAAAAAAATAAAAAATTCACTTCCATCAAGGATCTGCTCAAATTGCATCGTGTAAGTGATTCCCACAAAGGCCCTACACACAAACATCCAGATAATGAGAAATTGATTCATTGATATATATATCCGTTATTGTTTCCTTACAGTTAATTACACAATTTTGTCGAACGCGTAACTCACTTTGGTATTTTAGAACATTCAAGACTTATTCCAGAAATTACTTTCGACTGTGAGAAATGCAAGCTGTCCTATTAATTGAATTTCACAAGTTTGGTGAAA
>CM068964.1:101204422-101227021 GCA_035128595.1 Eptatretus atami | reverse complement strand
TTAATTAAATGTAACCACACACACTGGTGTGCAGTTTGCTCAGGTGATAATAACTTCAGACGGAATGCAATTCCTTCGCAAAAGGCCCGTCTCAGGGAGAAACAGTCGACGTCGCCTCCGAAATTGCAAAGCCGCATCAATCAATGGGTGCCTCTGTAAATTGGGGAAGAAAAATCAATTTTATTTCAGGATGTATAATGTTGATATTGTGTTTGGCTCTTGTGACGTTATGTTGACGTGAAGGTTGCATTCGTAATGTTGAAGAATAAGAAGCGACCTAAAGTGGATACATCGTCTACCTTTATTACACTGACTTGTGTACAGCCTGAAAGATTGTTTTTCCAAAACAATTTCACATTCCAATTGATTTGCTCTTTCTATTTTTGGAAAAAGGTAAAACAGCAAGAGCTGGTGATCTTACAAAAGTTAACTCCATTTAAATTATGGGGGGGGGGGGGGGCAAATGAAGAGCCGTTGTGTCGACAGAGCTTCGAGAGGTTCACGACGAGTCGAGAAGTGTTTCAAAGCGGAAAACAATCTCGGATGGATCTCACCTCTGTTGTAGGATGCTTGACTGAAGGTGTATTCGGCGATAGTTGTCTACTCCTCACTAAAGCCGTTGTGGGATATTCAACATCCACGAGCTAATGCTAGCAAATGGGACACCCATGCTAACGGCCATCCGAGGGACGGCACACCTTGTGATGGATCTCCCTTTCTGCACGAAATGACAGGGTGATCGTTCATAGCCGGGTCGAGATTCAAACCCAGGCTAGACGGCTTGGAGGCGAGTGCGCAAACCTTCAAGCTTTCCTGCCAGTCTGTGATTATGACGTCATTGATTGAAAAATGTGACTTGAGCAAAGGACAGATTTTAAGAGTTAAATGACTGCCAAAAGTCTTTAAAGTCAACACATAAAATATAATTTGTGGAAGTACTTTCATTGAGTTACATGTACCTTTGTGACACCAAAAGAGAACCACAAGCAAGAGGAAAGTGCGGTGCAAGTGAGGTAAATCGAAGAGAGGAATTGATTCAACAATTAATGGTGGGGTGTGTAAGGGAGACAAAGAAGAGGAAATCAAGTGGAGAAGTTGAGAAATTTTGGCCTCGCTCACAATCTGGTTTTGAGAAAGCATGATCTCCTCTGGCTTCATTCACTCTGACGATGTGTAAGTGCCTGCACAATTACACATTGCACAATAAGCCTGCACAAATCTGGAGACGGTGACACTTTTTAAATGTGTCATTGTCACAGCTGTCTCAGGCTGCTTGTGTGGACCATAGACAGGACGGTGTGCGATAGACGTGGATCCCAACCATACTGGTAGTCAGGATCCATATGCGACAACGGCAGATGTGGCACATGGTTCCTGGTCGCACCACAGTGAGAGAAGAAGCTTACATGTGAAACAATCTGCCTCGAAGGTGTGAGCCTGTGCTTTTTGTGGCCACCACTGGCACATATCGAATTACGGAGAAAAACTATGGCGAAGTATAATGAGTTAATGCGTAAAGTTTCAAAACTGCAGCTTGTCTTCTTCAAGCCATCATATTAACAACAGATCTATTCACATCAATTTCACTTCCAATATTTAATATGCTCTGGCAAGTTTCAGATTATGATAGGGTTGAAAATAGCATTGGGCCTTACACCGCCCATCACAACAGCACCAAGTACAGGACCGATGTTCTGCGAGTGATGTTCTGAATTAGCTCTGCACGATTGCATTACATCGATGACAGTGCCTGATGAGAACATTTGTTTCAATGATGGCAGCAGAAATGAGAAAAAACAAAACCAGTGCTTTGCATCGTCTTAAATCATCCACAGAATCCTGATCTTTGTACTGTGAGTCCGACTCCATGTTGAGTGTACAACGTACATTTACAGTGATACTTCTCAGTGACAACAACAATTAGATCTCTTCATGTTTCAGCCATTTCACCTTTGTGGAGAAGAGATGAATCCGAGGAATCAAATGAGTATTTACCAAAGTTCAAACAAGCATTTTTTTTTCCTCTATAACATCATTTCACCATTGTATCAAACAGGTAAAATGAAAAGGATGAGTGTGTGAGTGTGTGCAACAGTTGAAAAAAGGAAAAAGCTATTCATCCAACAATATTATTATGCCTGGTATTGGCTTCATGGTGAGGGTGGTGGGTTTTGGATCCTAGGATCCTGAGTTCAAATCCCGCTTAGCTGTCGAATTAATACCAGGTGGGGTTAACTCGGCCTGTCATCCTTTCGAGGTCGGCAAAATGAGTGCCAGCTTGCTGGTATCCTGTGTCGGAGTAGTGACCCATCAAGTATTGTGCCCAATAGCCAAGGAGACTGCTTAGGCAGCACCAACGCTCTACACAGAGTATGGTCCCAATGCATGGAACGGATGCTCAGCCATTACAAAGAAAAAGATTTTTGAAGGTTTTATGTTAAAAACAACATGGCTGCCGAACCAGGTGACCGATGGCATCATTAATTTTTTTGCCAATTACAATTTAGCCCGAGATGATCCTCAAAATTTCATACTGATTGGATAAAGCGTTTGACATAAGCAATTATGATGTCATAATGAAGCCACATATGACATCACCAAAAAGATCACACTTGTTTCCCCATACCATGGGGAAATCGATCCGTTCACATCGATCCGTTCAGCGGTTTTGGAAAAAAGGGTTTTTTTAATTTTCGGTTTTCAAAGTAACATGGCTGCCAAACCATGTGACCTATGGCATCGAAAATTTGAACTCTGCCCATGATTTGGTGGACGATCACGTGTGTGAAGTTTCGTTTTGATCGGACAAGGTTCATTTTTCTATCCAATATGGCTGCCAAACCACGTGACCGATGACGTCATCATTTCCGCACTGCATGCAGCAACGGTGTTGGATGATATTTGGTAAATTTTGTTTCGATTGGATAAGGGGTTCCACAGAAAACATTAATTTTTTTCTTCAATCAAATATAGCCACCGAACCACATGACATCAATTATTCTTTATCACACGAGTTTCACCAAGGCATGGTGAATCGGTTTGTTTGTTTTTGTACACACTGTCGAGGCTCATATGAGAGCTAACACACAGAGCGTACAACAAGGGGAGCAGGAGACAAGAGAGGCGGGAGAGGGAAGGAAAAAAACAGTTTGGAACAGAGACATGAGGAGATCTGTGTAAAGGAAAGGAAAGGGATGGGGTGGGGTACACAGGATAAACAAGATGGACACTACAGGGACTTTCAGAAAGGAAAGCAGGGAATTTGAAGGAGGTTGGTTTGGGGTGGATTGAAGGGGGGTAGAAAAGATTGTGGTCTTGGATGGGGGAAGATAAGAGACGGTGGTGAACAGCTGTTTTGAAGACCTGGAGGGAAGAGTGCGGATGAAGAGGAGTGTGGAGTTTGTTCCAAAGACGGGAAAAAAGAGAATGAAAGAGTGAAAGTGAGTGGTGATTCTTGATTTTGGTAGTATTACAAGAAGGGAGTTGCTGGCTGACCTTGAGTGCCCTGCAAAAATATGGAGGGGGGGGACATATGTCAGACAGAGCAGGGGGGGGGGGGGCGGGGTGAGGCCGAGAGAGGGACGGTAGAAGAAAGACCACCGACCTGCCTACAGTAGGAGAGTGAGAGACCCAAAGACTCAGCCTCATCGCGGGAGATAATAATCCTAAATGCCTTGGTTTCCACAGCGTGAAGCCGAGAAAGGTGAGGGGTGGGAGCACCAGCCCAGAGAGGAGAGCAGTACTCCATCAGGTTAGTTAGTGTTGGGGTTAGGATTCTTTGTTGGGATTCCCAGTCGGCGACTGGCTTTGGAGGCCAGCTTGGAAATGTGGCTTTCCCAGAAAAGTGCATGGCAGATAGTGAGACCCAGAAGCTTGAATGAAAGTACTTCTTCAAGAATATTGTTGAGAAAGTAGATGGGGGTGGTTTTCAGACGGTCCTTTCGGAGAGATATAGTGAGAGTGTGAGATTTGTCAGCGTTGAAAGACATGTTCCATGTGTTGGAAAAGCTTGTGATTTTATCCAGATCTGCAGAGAGTGAAGAGGCTGCTGCTTGCCGATGTGAGGTGTGTGAAGTTTCCCCTTAATCTGTCTCGCCGTTCCGGAGAAGAAGATTTTTGAAGGTTTTAGGGTAAATCCAAGCTGGCTGCCTAATCATGTGACCTATGACATCATAGTTATCAAACTTTATTCAACATGGCTTGGTGATCATTTATGTGCAGTTTCACTTCGATCTTTAAAGTGGTTCTGGAGAAGATGTTTTCGTTTTTTTTTTAAAAACAAAAAACAATATGGCTGCCAAACCACATGACTGATGATGTCAAAAAAAAAATTTCTGTCAACCACTCTATCCCAAGATGAACTTCACTAATTTTCATACGGTTCGAATGCAGCGTTCTACATGTCGAATTTTGACCGAGATACCACTTCACCAATGACATCATCGTTAAATTACTCTTATTCACTATTTAGAGTAGTTGCCAGGTGCCAAGTTTCAATTTTTTCTATGGTGCGGTTTCGGAGAGGGAGGTCCAAAGTTTTCCATTTTTCCAACATGGCTGCCAACCCAGGTGACCTATGATGTCATAACTATCATTGAAAAATTCTGCATGTGTAGTCGCATCTATGGTGAAAAGTTTGTTTCAATCAGATAAGCGGTTGCAGAGAAAAGAGAGAAAATTTGCACGGACGTATGTGCAGACAACCCGAAAAAAATGCCACTGGCGACTTTGACACTGGAGGCATTAAAAAAATCCCCCCCCCCTCCCTGTGAGGTGGGGAGGGGGGTGGGGGACTACGATGACTTCTCTCACCACCCTACACAATCAAGAGCAGACGTAGTCTCAGGCCAAGTTATTTTTCTGAGTCTCGGTCTGCTCTCGCCTGTTTCTCACCAAATTTGCAGGGTGGTAGATATTGGTACATTTTTGGTTGGATGAGCCTTTCCTCTCAATAATGGCTGATAGCAAAGAACCGGTTCTTATGGATGGGTTAATTCTCCCACTTATTTGATGTTTATGGTGGATTTTGCTATCACTAGTAATATCGGCTTCCACCGGTGTTTAAAAATTAAGTTATAGGGGGATAATTTATAAATCAAATAAATTGTATCAAGGCCCAGTCTCTCCCTCCCCCCCACCCCCAAACCCAGTTTCCTATATTCTTAAGCTTTCCCAAAATTTAGCTGTCATTATATGGGGTTTCTTCTCTAGTTTTTGTGACACCATCTCTAGGAGTAGAAATTTATGTGCCGATTGGCTGTTAAACTGTTAGAATAAATTTACCGTGCTTCACATTCTCGAGTCACTCACCTGCATTTTTTTATAATTTCTTTTAAAATTTCTTTATATTTTCATTTATGGATGTTGTCCGATGATTCTGTGATTTCCCGGTGTACTGGCTTCGGTGTCCATCGGCACAAATTTCAGCTTTCTACATCACCCGGAAGGTACCGTCTTTAATATCAGTCAGTGAGTCAATCAGTAAGTCAGTGATCAGTGGTTAGAAAGAGTTTTTATATTATATACATCTCACAATACAACCCGTCCTTTGGTGATGGGGGTGTAAAGGGGGGGGGGGTGGAGAAAGAGAGGGGGAGAGAGAGGGGAGGAGAGGGAGAGAGGGAAGTGAGGAGTGGGTGAAGAAGGGGAAACTAGGAAGGGAAGCGAGGAAGGGGAGAAGAGCGAGGAAGAGGGTGGAGTGGGGAGAGTGACACATCACGAAACGTTGCTATACACTGCGGGAGGAGGGGTGCGAGAGAGAGAGAGAGACAGACAGAGACACAGACGAGACAAGGCGAGAGAGTGACAAGGTGTGGGAGAGGGTGCTGAATATTATGAGGGGGGGGGTGAGAAGCAAGGAGGGGACAGAGTGAGAGAAAAGGCTGGGGGAGAGGAGGAAAAAAAACACTGGTGGGGGTGAAGATGGTGTCAGCAAAGAGAGTGAAAGATTATGCTTAATGATTGAACACAAATTAAAAAATATATACCCATCAGAGATGGGGAATCCCCGCATTGAAACATTTTTTTCAAGATGGCCGCCCCAGCCAAAATCAATAGGGTTCTTCCTTTTCAGGTGGTACAGGTGTGACCCAAATTTCAAATCGATATGGCGAACAGTTTATGAGTTATCGCACTCACAGCTATAAATGTTGACGCCCAGCCAGCCGGACGGACGGACGACCCGGGTGACAACAATATCCCCCTTCCGCCACGCGGCGGGGATAAAAACTCATGTCAGAACAGCTGTCCACACAATGACAATAGAGTTTGTAAAGTTAACTGCTGGCATATCATCAAAAACTTTGATATCCATTTCAGAAAATTCGTTGGAACATTAACCAAACGCATGGACTGAAAAAATGGCAGTACCGCACATGCACGACCTAATGATCCCGTCGAGATGAACATCAAAAACAAAGCATTGCCACACACTGACACACACACACACACACACACACACACACACACACACTGCCTTATGTTAGTATAGAACTAAAGAAAACGGCCATAACGGCTCGCACCTCCCTCAACGAGAATGAACTTACAATGACAGAAGATACACACAATCATTTATAAACATACGCATGCACGTATTCACTTATATATATATATATATATATAATATATATATATATATATATATATAATACACCTGGTGTTGGCGCAGTGGTTAGGGCAGCGCTTGGGATTCCAAAAGGTCCTGAGTTCAAGCCCCGTTGGGCACTGAATTAATACACCAGGGGTTGACTCAGCAGCCTGTCATCCTTCCGAGGTCAGCGAAATGAGTACCAGTATACTGGGCCGGTGTATACCCCGGTTAAAATAGGTGTACCATATCCTGTGTCGTAAGAGGCGACCAGGCGTTGCGTCAGGAAGGGCATCCGGCGTAAAACATGTGCCAAATCACTATGCGGATCATACGGATGATCTGCTGTGGCGACCCCTAACGGGAGCAGCGAAAGAAGAAGAAGAAGATATATATATAGTTTTTTTTGTTGTTGTTGTGGGAATTAATATTTTGGGTTCATAAAACTGTTTAGTTGAACAATAGTTATTTCTTCGTATTTGTTGAGGTAAGTGGGACGTACTCCACGCAATGGATATGTATTGCGTAGATGCACATAGATGTGCGTTTTCTCTATCCTACTGTTGTCCTCCCCTCTTCAAACCTCTGGTTGTGCATTTTTAATGTTCTCTTCCTTTGGTCAAATGTCCTACAGGAGCCTTTCAGCTCAAGCCACGAGGGTGTACAGGTGAGATGAATCTCCCTTGAGGAAGCCAGCAATATGGGAGCTCATACAGCATGGCACAGGCTTATCAGTTGATGTCATGTGCGGTTTTCTGTTAACCGCTCCTTTGGAGAGAGCGACGAAAATGTCGAGAGACTGACAATTATGCTAAAGAAGAGGGAGCTATTTCGAGTTCAGTTGTTGACTGCTCAAGCAGAGAGACAAGAGTTTACCGCTTCTCACAGAAAGAGACAGTTTGCCACTGCTAACTGAGAGTGACAGTTTCGTCAAACTCTGCTCTCGGACATCTGCACAGTTTGGAGACAGATGTTGACGTGTGGGAGCGACCGTTGCGACGAACTCTGCTCCGGGACTTCTGCGCAGCTTGCCTCCGATTTGAAAGCGACCTATCGACATTGTTTTGTATTCCGTATACTGTGTCCTTGTTGATTTAGTGAACAGGCCCGAAGATAAGAATCGTGAAGAAATATGCGTTGCTTGGGATCACGTTGTGGATAATTTGGAGGAATATTGTTTATTGTGCATTGCTCATTGACGATTCGCTATGGTTTCTATTGTAACTACAAGGGTACTCGGTAGAGCACATTCCTCCGCCACGTAATGTCAGATCCACGGGAACATATCGGGTCCAACACATTTCTGAAATATCATGCTATACAGAACTATATCGTTTTTGGCCCGATCTCTCGATGGTGAAAAATCACTTTAAAAAATTCTCGTATCCCGATCCGGATCCGGATCTTCACCAAAATCTAATCAGTTCGTCCTTGTCACACCCCCAACCTGTCCACAAAATTTCATCCCGATCCGTCGACAAGTTTTTGAGATATCCTGTATACAGACAAAAAAAACAGACAAACAAATAGACAGAAAGGGGTAAAAACATAACCTCCTTCACCTTCGGTGGTGGAGGTAATAACAATCCATGAACTGTTACTCCTGCCTGGCCTCCATTATTGCCGTACGAGTGGTTGTATTTTCACAATTGGCGCCCTTAAGGAGCATAATTGGGTAAAAGCGGTTAACACTCAGCAAAGTAACATCAGGTGCATCACAACCAGCCATTCAGTAATACATCTGACTGGCACACCGTGCGAGCAAGTACCCCTCGTTGGCTTTGTTCCCCCTGATGAGGTATGGGGACATAAGGCCGATAACCCTGGTTTGAAGCGTCAAACCCGGCTGGCGCCCATGGCCGGTTGAAAGCCCTCGTGATCTGCTCACGTGGCTATAATATATCATGATTGCTCTGATTGCTTGAGACAATGTATATCCTGGAGAAAAAAACCCGCCTTTCACATCCTGGAAGCGTTGAGTTCATCTGGTCTCTGATCCACGTATTGGTACCTTGAGGTCCTTTAGCGAATGTGTATTGTTGAAAAAGGAATTGAATGCTGGTTCATCTGTATGTGGACGCAGCGACGTGCTGCTCCGGCGCATGCTCCCATACCCAACCTGACCTGACATCTCTACGGTACTTTGATTGGCAGACAGTCAGTGTACGGGTACATATGACGGCAGCAAACGCCTGCAGTGTCCATAGCATTACTTTCATGTCATCAAGTTGTTCCAGAATGCAACAGGTGCTCAAATTAACTTCGAGAATTTTAAACGGTGAACAAAATGACAACCTCACAGAAAAGGGAAAATAAACTTTAAAAAAAACCTCCGAATACAAGACACCCCCTCTCCGAGCCCTTTCCACTTTCTTCAGCCTTGTTTGGGTGGGCACCCGAGAAAAGGTCACTCAAAGTACATATAGGTAAGACGAGCTCAGTTAAGTGGTTCTAAAGATCAACGTGAAATTCAACATAAAAAGTAATTTGGACGATGACCCGATGTGATGAAAAAAAAGAAAACAACTAATGAGCAATTATGGCAGAGAATGCCATGAGACTGGCAAATGCACATGTCGCCTTTGTGTGGTGTTTGTAGTCATTCTCGGCGCCCGTCGTTATGGATTGGCGGCTCCGTGTGCCAAGGTCACCGCGAGTGCTGGCGTCGCCGCTACATCAGCTGGCATATGATGTTTTCTCATCTATTCCCGTCCATGTTGCAAGAACACTTTGCAGGAGCACCGAGAAAAGCCGTCGTTCTTTGATGAGGAATTAACAGCTAAGCCACGGATCTCTCCGACCTGTCTGAGTAAACACCGTGAAGCAGAACCCCACGTCGCACGGTACACTGCGATGGCTTTATTATCGAATGAAAAATAAATTTAATTTACCCTTTTGCGAGCGGCCGGTTACCTTACAATCAGGAGGGATTTGGCTGCCGCAACACTGATTTAGCTGTTATCTTATTTACCTGTTTTTTTTCTTTTCTGCAGTTGTACAGAGTAGAAGAGAATTCAACTTGGTCATTCCGCCTCCAGCAACGTGGCAATCCCTTACGTTATATCAAAAAAGTGATTAACTACGAACTGGTGCAACCTCACGCGCTGTGCTCACTTGCCACTCTACTCCACACTGGATAATTATTTAGAAGACTAAATGTGGCACGGCCTACCAGGCCAAGCGATATTAAGTAAAAGCTTGCCGCAGCATAATGCGCTCGCTCGAAGAACCGGCAACCGAGGCATCTGAGCAAGTGACTTCACATGCTTTTGACAGGTGATGTTGGATGTGCCATGAATGTACTGAGTAGCTTTTCCCACAACTGAAATTTTCCTCACACAATGGGCACATCGCTCTCACAATGCCTCCAACTGTGGTGCGTCGAGACGGAACTCGAAGCACCACCTCCGGTGTGGAAGACCATCGGTTCGGCAACAGTTGAATGAACCAGCAGTTTGGGGAGAAAAATGAGCCTTTTCTTCGACGTCCTGGTGGTCATGATTTCCGATGTGTAATATTGCAACGTACAAAGCAAGTTTGTTTGTCATTAATTTCGCACTCATCTGCTGTTAGTAAAGTACCGGTACAACCTATAAAAGGGCACTGTCCCCTTCCTCTTCCGCGTGCATTGCATATGCACGTATTCAAATGTGGACTGGTAATAAATGAGAAAAACATGGACTGCTTGAGACATGAAGGATTATCCAACTGTGTATTAAGTGTATGCCTGGTGTTGACTTAATGGTTAGGGTGGTGGGCTTGGGATACTAGGATCCTGAGTTCAAATCCTGCTCAGCTGTTGAATTGATACCAGGTGGGGTTGACTCTGCCTGTCATCCTTCTGAGATTGGCAAAGTGAGCTCCAGCTTGCTGGTATCCTGTGTCGGAGTGGCGACCCGTCCAGGATTGTGCCCACTAGCCAAGGAGACTGCTTCAGCAGCACCAACGCTCTGCACAGGGTATGGTCCCAATGGATGGATATATATTAAGTGTATAAAAAAATTCTCCTTAAATTCTAGGAGATACAAAAATCAATTAGCATTTGGCAAACTTCACCAGACAAGATTGCTCCAACACTGTAAAATATCAAATGTTATTGTTTTTTGATTACCTATGTCGGGTTATTTTTAGCTTTGATGTGATGGGCCCGCCGAAGCAATGCAATTCCACAGCTGTGTAAAGCAGAAACGTTCTTGGAGGATAATCCCCTTCTTCTGACCAAAATGGAAATATAAAAATACAACAAAGTTCAAGGCAGGAGGAAGCCATTGTGCCCATTCATTACTCAACCAGGGACCATAAACCCATTTCATTATAATGGTCATTAATTCAAGGTGCCAGCAATAGCTAGCCTTCTCTTTGCGAAGGACACCGTGGGATCTTTGGCGGCACCAACTAATGCTTGCAGACTGGACGCCCAGTTTAACGTCCATCTGAGGGACGGTGCGCGCAATGATGCTTCGCCATGCCTGCGAAACACCAGGATGGCGGTATATAGCTGGGACGAGATTCAAACAAAGAATATACAGCTCAGAGCCTCAAGACTATCCTGCCAGACCTGATCAGTCCCCTGAAAAGCATGAAGGAACAGATGAGCTGGTACTTCAAGAGGAATATAACCAATTTGGAGCGACTTTACAGTGACAAGTAACGAGGATTAAAGCGGATGAACAATATACAAAGGAAAACAAATCATGGGTCATGTAAACCAACGCCGTGGTACATGCAATGCAGAAGCTACATCATGGCCTTTCTACATGTGATTGTGAAGAAAAAGGAAGATATAGTAATTAAACATGCCAGAACAATGTGCTGCTACCATGATGCAAGCAAATTAGAATCCCTGTCTTCTCAGGCAGTAAATTAATGTCAACAGAACCTCTCACAGCACAGCACAATTACCCAGTGATTCACACCAGCGTGACCTGCCCATAATCTTCTCCTTGTGCTGTTCTTCTTCTCCTTCTTCTTCTTCATAAAGCACAACAAGAAAAAAAACACCTATATCTTGAGTTTTGCTCAATCAATCTCAAGTATAGCTTGCTCATGATTGAACAGTTCCTCTCAATGGTTGTTATCTCCATGTGCAGGTTTCAGGAGGTGGGAGGAAGTTCTCCCAGAACTGAAAATCTCCACTTCCTTTTTAGTAACGGATCATGATTCATGAACCAAACTGGGAAACATCGTTCTCAAAGCCTCGTTTCAAGGGCTCTTTTCAAAAGCTTCACTGAACCTCTGACAACCTCCACTTGGAGCTCGTTTGTGGTGATATTCCCCGGAATGATTTTTAAATACTCAGTAAGGGTTTTCTTCATCATTCCTGTAGCTCCGACTCTCATTGGTATAATTTCAGCTTTCTTCAATTTCCACATCCTCTTGACCTCATTTTTCATCTCCTGGTATTTGGTCATTTTCCTGATTTCTGTGTCATTTACTCCAAAGTCATTGGAAACTGAAACCTCGATCAACAATGCTGACTTTTCCTTTTTGTGTTTCCGCACCCCGTCGGGACGCAATGCTTTGTTTGCAATGTCCACACTTGATGGGATTATCTTGTCTTAAATAAGAAACCCGCTCCGTGGGAGTACCTCCTATGCAGGTGCCTTCCGCAGGGCAGCTCACCATATGACGGGATTGGGGTAAAGTCTTCGGACCCCCACTCTTTTATGACAGGAAGAAAACATGGAGTAACCTTCCTGGGTCAGATTGCAGTAGTGTGTGTCAGGGTGGTGCTGAGGTGTCATCCACTAGACGGTGGTCTGATGGTTAACCTGAGGCGGTCCCTTCGGTGGGTGCCTGAATGTCCTATCCCTAAGAGAGGATGATCACCTGTCACTGTTATCATCTGAGCTCAAGCATTTGAACATCAGTATTGCAGCACTCTCTGAGGTTCGGAGACCGGATTGCGGCGAGATCATGGCAGGTGGTTACACCTACTATTGGTCTGGTCGCTCTAATGGTTACCATGCCCAAGGAGTTGCTGTTGCTGTGTCCAGTTGACTCCAATGATAACTGAGGTAACACCGGTCAACGAGCGTATCATAAAAATAAGGTTCCGTCACTCCTTGGGGGTCATTTCCCTGGTCTCTGTTTATGCTCCGACTGAGGCACGTGATCTCACTGTGAAGGACGCATTCTATGCCATGCACGAGTCCAAGATTGATCAGTGCCTCAGGCGAGACACTCTTCCAGTCTTGGGGATTTCAATGCATCCTGGAACTGATAGGGATGATTATGAGACATTGTTGGTCCCCATGGGTCTGGAACTGTGAGCCAGAAGAGTTCTAAGTTCCTTGACTTTGCAAGAACTCATGGACTTAGGGTGGCTGATTCATGGTTTCAGGCCCACAGGCTCATCGCTGGACTTCCAACACTGGTGGTGTGGCAAACGAGATTGACCATGTGCTCGTTGATGACCGCTGGAGGATGATCCACAACTGCAGGTCTACCGAGTGCTCAGTTCCTCAACACGACCGACCACAGGCTTGTTGTCGCAACTCCTAAGTTGCACCGTAATCCAGGAGAGTGGTACCATCCCAGCCTAGGCTGGTTGTTGCAAGCTCAAGGATGAGGGGTAACTGAGGAGTTTGTGAACAGGCTGAGGGGAGATTTGGAGGATCTGATAGCTTTGGGGGATCCTGAAGAGTTTGGAGTGCATCAAGACCCATCCTCGATGTTGCCGGTGATGTCTTGGACCTCACCGCAGGGCGAAGAAGAATTTTGTCTCTCAAGGGACACTGAATACCATTGATCGCAGGGCCAGGCTTAATGGCAGAGCTGAGCTGTTCAGGGAGTTGAGGCATAAAACTGTAAGTGCACTGAGGGTGGACAAGGAGGCCGATGTGGAGGAATCTGTGAGGGGGTAGAGCATCACCTGTGGTCAAGTGATTCTCGTCCTGCTTACAGAGGAATTTGCGCATTGCGTTCCTCCAAGCCCGTCCCTCAGTGTACTGCAGTTAGAGTGGAAGGTGGTGAGCTCTTGACAGAGGACCCCAAAGTGAAGGCCTGCTGGGGCGTTACTTTGAGCGGCTGTACCAGGCTGATCCACCAGCTGTTGAGTTGGATGTTTGGGGTGCACTATCCCTAGTGCTGACCTCCAATCAGCTGTGATCCTCCTTTCATTTGTTGAAACGCAGGCTGCGGTGAACAGGTTGAAATGGGGGAAGGTCCTGGGATCTGTGGCATCCATGCTGAATTCTCAAGGCTGGAGGAAATGCTGTACTCATGGTCGTTGCATACAGTTTGTGCTCTGTCTGGAACACAGGCATCATCCCAAATGACTGGAAGAGGGGCCTTGTTGGCCCTCTCTGGAAAGGGAACGGTGATCTCCAAGACTGCAACAACTACCGATGGGTGCGGCTGCTCTCAGTGCCGGGCAAGGTCTTTGCTCAGATAATTATTGATAGGGTTTGCAACATCTGCTTGAGCATCAGTGCCAGAGCAGTCAGGCCTCATACCAAGAGGTCAATGATTGACCGCATTCTTGCTCTTCGGGTCCTCACCGAAGCAGACGAGAGTTTCGGCAGGGGCTGCTTGCAGCCTATGTTGATCTCTGCAAGTGCTCGATTCAGAGAATCAGGATGCCCTCTGGAGGATTGTTGGTCTTCGTGGGGTGCCACCAAAACTGATCAATCTGATGTCTCAACTATACTCTGGTACTGAGAGTGCTGTGATTGTGGTGACACCATCTCCAACTTATTCCCAGTTGTTGGTGGAGTTTGTCAGGGGCGTTTTCTGGCCCCCACACTTTTCAGCACCTGTATGGACTGGATTCTGAGGGGATGTCGGAGAGCTCAAGCTGCGATGCATCATTGGGGAATGTCAAGATCTCTGACCTTGATTTCGCAGATGATTGAGTCATCTTTGCGGAGACTCTGGATATCCTTTTGTGGCCCTCGAGATGCTGATTGGAGAGTCAGAGCCACTGGAATTAAGGGTTTTCTGGGTCAAAATTAAGATCCAGGCTTTCAATGGCATCTTGGATGCTGCCTCTTCTCTGTACCTGTTTGTGGTGAGGATGTTGAGGTCACGGAGAGATTCACTTACCTTGGCAGTGATATTCATATCTTTGCTGGCTGTGAGACATCTGGGTCGTGCCTCGGGAGTCATGGATTCACTGGATCATGGTGTGTGACGCTGCCGGTACCTGTGCAGGAGGATGAGTGTCCGAGTCTTCAAGTCTTGGTGCTTCCATTCTTGCTCTATGGATGTGAGACTTAGACTATGACAAGGCATCTGAGACAGTGACTTAATTCCTTTGGTACCAGGTCTCTTCGGAGCATCCTTGGCTATTGCTGGTCAGACTTCCTGTCCAACGAGCGGTTGCTGAGAGAGACTCAAATGATATTTGTTACCTGCTCAGTCCGTGAGCATCAGCTGTGACTGCGTGGACATGTGGCTCGTTTTCTTGAACTGATCTGCTCACCAGATTTCTCTCAGCGAGGGATCTTCGTGAGTGGAGGAGGCCAATGGGCTGACCACGTGCCTCATTGTTGCAGCAGGTGTGATCGGTATGTCAAGGAGATGGGAATTGGCCAGGCATCTGCCTGAGAGATGGCCAGATGGAGGCCCTTGGATTACCGTTGGAAAGTGGATGCAGCGCGCGCTGCTCTGGCACATGCACCTATACCTGACCTGACCTTTGTTATACATGAGCATTATATGTCATTTTCAAGGATCGGATTTGGTTTGTGTTTCCATGATTTTCTGGGGACCGGAATGTTGAAATGTTTGCAGATGTGCCAGTGGATTACTCTGCAGAGCTGTCATGTCTTTCGTTTGCAGTTGTTGTGACAAATTTTTTACATCCCAGAGGAGGTGATTGGTACTGTTCTGTTTCTTCCCCACAAAACCTGCATTTGTCCGACTGCTTCAATCCCACCATTTTCTTAAAGCACTGTGTAATGTTCTTGGTCTTGGGCATTGACGATGACTCATTCTCCATCCCAACTAATTTGACCTCTTCTTAGCCATTCCAATGAGCCTTCCTTGTCAATCCCTGTTCTGTCAAGCTCTTTTTAAATCCTCCTGCCCTTTTGTCATTCTTCCATACTAGTGCATGCCCGTAGGTGCGTGCCCGTACTGCGTGGCCGTACGCAATCAAAAAAAAAAATCTTTCAAACGCGTGCCAGAAACAACAACCACACAGGCCGTTCTTCGCTCTCGTAAACGAACCACACACACACACACACAACACACACACACACACACACACACACATTGCTGGAATTATAGATAGAACGACACACACACAACACACAACAAACACACACCACAGATTGCTGGAATTATAGATAGATGAATGAGGTCAATGAGATGACAAATGAAGGGGTTGAATGCAGACTGCAGAGCAATAAGTAAGGAAACCCGTCGTTGTGAATCGTTTTTTACCACCAAATTGAGATGCATTTTGTTGGCAAGCATGTTGAGTAGAGCTGAATTCCTTAACACTTCCAAAGGCCACACCGTTTTGACAATTGGAAACAAAAAAAGTTGTGCAACTTTTTTTGATAAATTATTTCGGAACAATTTTTCTTCAATAAATAAATAATAAAAAATTGTCTCCATGTACACACCTTTATCTCGTTAGCACCTCTTCATAAACAACATTGCTGAGGAAACGGCGCTTCTTCTTTGTTTCCTCGTCCAGGGCAAGAATGCGGAGGCTGCTGGATCTCCAACGTTTTGATAAATTATAGTTTTAATGGCCAATTATTCAATTAGCGCCAACGTATTTTGCCTTTCGCATGTCGTCGCAAGGAAAAACACAAAGAGAAGAGAAGAGAAGAGAAGAGAAGAGAAGAGAAGAGAAGAGAGAGAGAGAAGAGAGAGAGAGAAGAAAAACATTCTGCAAAAAAAAAATTACTTCCTGGTTCGGAGCATACCAGCTCACTCTGATGTTACCGAAATTTATGCACCGTCTAATATGAAAACGATCATAACTTGGGGCATTGTTTTTATCTATAAATGCGTATAAGAAATCGAGAAATATTATTAGAATACACGAAGTCATCACTCTCCGGAAGTCCGTACGTTGTAACCCGTAATGGGGAACGCAGCTGAGGTTCTCTTCCCCATCGGCCACGCCACACAGCAACGTGTCTTGTCATTGGTTGGTAAATAAATGGCCATAACTTGGGAAGCACTTGTCCGATTAATATAAACCTTGAAAAGGCACATCCTCAGGGCCCAGCAATATATCTGGCAAGTTTCAATTAGATCGGACCAGTGGTTGTGAGAAACAGCGGTCACAGACACACACCACACACACCACACACACACACACACACACACACACACACACACACACACACAACAACACACAACACACACCATTGCTGGAATTATAGATAGATGTCAGAATATATCTGCTGATATTTCTTTTTGTGGCTTTCCTTTTTTTTTTCTTTGCATTCATTGCAGCTGTGTTTGTTTCTGTTTTGTTCCCTGTTTAGTATCCATCATTTGTGCCTGTTTTTGGGAGTTTGTTGCTAAATGGATTAAGCCAATTAAGATACCTTTTCTGTTTGTTGTTTTTCTCTTGCTTGTGTACAAATCTCATCCGGTAGTCTGTTGAGCTTTTCACAAACTCCGCTAGTTCTACACACGATGTTCTGTGCACTTGGTTAAGCTCCATAAAACCACCACCTCCTCGTCTCAATAAGTACAACCTCGGTATGCATCGGTTTTTGTAAAATATGTTGTGAATGGTTTCGAAGTTTCCTTGTTTTGATGTCTCAATAGGTGATCTCCAATTGTGGCCAGTTTATAATTGCACAGCTATATTGAAATACCAGCACCGCAAGTTGGTTTACAGCTTTGGTTTTGTTTCTTGGGGAGAGGGATGACTTCAGAATTAGTCTTATTCTGCGTTGGTATGCTTTGCTGATTATTTTACACTTTTTTGTGTAAAAAAAGGGGGGCCTTCTTCCATTCCAAGGTATCTGTGGGATGCTTCGTTTTCTAATTCCTGTATTGTTGTACTTTCATCGATTGAGATGTCTGTTCTTTTTGTTTTTCCTTGTACAATTGTGCACTTGGCACATTTGTCAAGACCAAACTCCATTTGGATGTCCTCTGAGTACTGCTTTACTTGTTTCAGTTGATCTGCCAATTTCTTATCATTTGTGGCGAGTAGTTTTCGATCATCCATGTACAGTAGGTGTGTTACCCTTCTTGTTTCTTTGGTCATTTTTCTGTTGCATGTCAGATTGTATCCGTGTCCTTGTTCATTGATGAGGTTACTCAATAGGCCCAGCGCCAGACAAAACAGGAGGGGGGAAAGACTGTCACCTTGTAAGATGCCACGTCGTATCTTTACTCCTGGGATTTCAATCTTTCCTTCCACATAAGGTAGTATCAGCGTTGTGTTCCAGAGCGTCATTGCTTTTTCAATCAGTGTGACTATCTGGGGGTAAATTTTGTATACTTGCATGCATTTTATAATCCATGAATGTGGGACACTATCAAAGGCTTTTTTGTAATCTTCACAAAAATGTTGTAATCTCCTCCTCTCACTGATTGCACTGGCATGTGACCAAAAGAGACACTTGTGAAGAGAACAAAAACACACAAGTCAGTGACAGGGTTTGGACTGATGTATGTGTGATATATATAATGCATGAGGAAAAATAACCCGTCGCTTCACTGAGAGGGATATTAAATGGGGGTGGAGAGTAAAGAGGAGGGGAAGGTGAGAGGAAGGAGATGAAGGAGAGGAGGGAGTGAGGGGGGAGGGGAGCAAGGAGGGAGGGGAAAACGACGGCAGGAGAGGGGAGCGATAAGTGATGGGGAGTGAGGAAGGAGGGGGAGCAAGGAGGGCAGTAAGGAAGGGTGGGGGAAGGAAGGCAGCATGAGGGAGGGCGAGAGGAAGCGCACGAGGGGGAGGCAAAGGAAGGCAGCATGAGGGAGGGCAAGGGAAGGCAGCGTGAGGGAGGCCAAGGGAAGCAGTGTGAGGGAGGCAAGGGAGGCAACACAAGGGAGGGCAAGGGAAGCAGTGAGAGGAGAGGGCAAGGGAGCATCATGATGGGAGGGAAAGGAAGGAGCGCAAGGGGAGGGCAAGGTAAGGCAGCATGAGGGGATGGAAAGGGAAGGCAGTATGAGGGGAGAGAATGGGAAGGCAGCATGAGGGGAGGGCAAGGGAAGGCAGCTTGAGGGTAGAGCAAGGGAAGGCAGCGTGAGGGGAGGGCAAGGGAAGGCGGCATGAGGGGAGGGCAAGGGAAGGCTGTTTGTCTGTTCCTGTTCCCCAAAACTCCCCATCCAACTTGACAGAGCTTGAGCAAATCTGCGAGGAAGAATGGGAGAAAATCTCCAAATCCAGATGTGCAAAGCCGATACAGACATACCCAAGAAGACTCGAAGCTGAAATCGCTGCCAAAGGTGCTTCTACAAAGTATTGACTCAGGGAGTTGAATACTTTTTGACATAAGACATTTGAACTTTTCATTTTTAATTTGAAAAATTTCTAAAAACATGTTTTCATTTGTCATTATGCGATATTGTGTGTAGATCAGTGACAGAAAAAATTAAAATTTAATCCTTAAAAGTCTAACTAACACAACAAAATGTGACAAAAGTCGAAGGGGTGTGAATACTTTCCGAAGGCACTGTGTGTATGTGTGTGTATATATATATATATATATAAATGTATTTCTGTGTTGTCACTGAACTGCTCCCTCAAACTTTTGCGAAATCGTACCAAACTTCTGGGCTGCATCTACCTCTCCTGTGTGTAAGTTATCAGGGTGTTTTGTTTTTTTTTGAAAAAAAAAAATTTTTCAAACTTAAATCTTCAACTTCAGTTGCTTCTAAAAATGTATTTTCATGAATATTACAATTTGCAAAATAAATGTTTGAATTCTGCTTTGTGTAACCCATGACAACACGGCAACTCACGTACAGAACTTATCCTCAGATAAAACAAGCCTGTCTCTGGAGCGACGTGTGGCGAGGTGTTTTGAATTGCACAGTGGCAGTTGTTTTGAATTATGTGGAGCTGAGGTATCTTTAATAACACAGCGGTTACGTGGTGGTGAGGTGTTTTTAACAACGTGGTGGTTACGTGATGGTGTGTTTTTGATAATTTGCATATATGTCTGTGCAGTGCCTGTCCTGTGTAGTCACTGAACTACTCCCTCAAACTCTTGTGAAATCGCACCAAACTTCCAGGCTGCATGTACCTCTCCCGTGTGCATGTCATAACGGTATGTTTGTTTTTGAAATTTATTGAAAAATAATTTATTTATTAGATTTTTTGAATTTTTTGTTTTTGAATTCTACTTGGTGTAAATTGCACAGCGGGAGTCATTTTGAATTATGTGGAGGTGACGTGTATTTAATAACATGGCAGTTACGTCACAGTGACGTGTTTTTAATAACATGGTGCATACATCACAGTGAGGTGTTTTTAATAACGTGGAGGTGAGGTGTTTTTAATAACATGGCAATTACGTCACAGTGAGGTGATTTGAATAACGTGAAGGAGGAGGAGGAGATTGGGACCATACTCTGTGCAGAGCGTTGGTGCTGCTTAAGCAGTCTCCTTGGCTATTTGGCACAATCCTGGACGGGTCGACACTCCGACACGGTATACCAGCAAGCTGGCACTCATTTTGCCGACCTCGGAAGGATGAGAGGCCGAGTTACCCACTGTAGTATTATTCAACAGCTGAGCGGTTGAACTCAGGACCCTCGGATCCAAAGCCGCCACCCTAACTATTAAGCCAACACCAGCATATAATAACGTGTGTTTTTAATGATATGGCAGTGTGGTGTTTTTACAAATGTGGCAGTAAGGTGTTTTTAATATTGTGGAAGTGATGCGTTTTTAATAATGCGGCAGTGGGGTATTTTTAATGAGGTGGAAATGTGGAGTTGTTTTTCATAATGTGACGGTGAATTGGTTTTAATGATGTGGAAGTGAGGTGTTTTTTAATATGTGCTGGTGAGGTATTTTTAATATGTTGCCATGATTGTGTTTTAATAATGTGTCAGTGATGTGTTTTTAATAATGTGGCAGTGATGTGTTTTTAATAATGTCGCAGTGAGGTTGTTTTTATAATGTGCAGTGATGTTTTTTAATAATGTGGTAGTGAGGTGTTTTTTAATAATGTGGCAGTGAGGTGTTTTAATATTGTGGAAGTGCATGTGTTTTAATAATGTGGCAGTGAGGTGTTTTTAATAATGTTGCAATGATGTGTTTTAATAATGTGGTCAGTGATGTGTTTTTTAATAATGTTGGCAGTGATGTGTTTTAATAATGTGGCAGTGAGGTGTTTTTAATAATGTGCAGTGATGTGTTTTTAAATATGTGGTAGTGAGGTGTTTTTTAATAGATGTGCAGTGATGTGTTTTTTAATAATGTGTCGATGAGGGTGTTTTTTAATAATGTGGCAGTGAGGTGTTTTTAATATTGTGGAAGTGATGTGTGTTTTTAATAAGTGTGGCAGTGAGGTGTTTTTAATAATGGCCGGTAGTGTAGGTGTTTTTAATAATGTGGTAGTGAGGTGTTTTTATAATGTGTCAGTGAGGTGTTCTTTAACAATGTGTCAGTGAGGTTTTAATGTCCCTGATGTGTTTAGCGCGAGTTTTAATAATGTGGGCAGGAGGTGTTTTTAATAATGCGGCAGTGGGTGTGTTAATATTATGAGAGTGTTGTAGTTTGTAATAATTCGCATGTGGTAGGTTTGTTAATAATGTGGTAGTGAGGTTTTTAATAATTGTGTCAGTGGAGGTTTTTTAATAATGTGTCAGTGAGGTGTTTTTAAATATTGTGGCCGTGATGTGTTTTAATTAACATAAGTTTTTTAGGTCGGCAAGTTCGAGGTGTTTTTAATAATGGTCGGCATGGTGTTTTAATATGCGGCATCGAGGTGTTTAATATGCGCGCAGTGAGGTGTTTTTAATAATGCGGCAGTGAGGTTTTTTAATAATGTCGGTAGTGAGGTGTTTTTAATAATGTCGTCATGATGCTTGTTTATTAATAATGTCGGCAGGTGAGGTGTTTTTAATAAGTTGTGCGGTCGTAATGTGGTTTTTAATAATGGAGTGGGTGTTTTTTAATAATGAGTCAGAAGGGTGGTTTTACATGGGCTGTTAGGTTTTTTTTAATAATGGTCCGGGTGAGGTGTTTTAATAAATTGCGAAGTGAGGTGTTTTAATATGCCGGAGTGAGCGTGTTTTTAATAATGCGGAGAGTGTTTAATAGGTCGTGAGTTTTTTAATAATGGGCAATTAGTTGGGAAGGTGTTTTAAATAATGGAAGTGAGGTGTTTGAATAATGTGGTCGTAATGTGTTTTTAAAGTATAAGTGGGTGCATGTATGATGGTGTTAGTATGCGGAGTGAGGTGTCTTTTAATATAAGGTGTAACCGTGAGTGTTTTATTAATAATTTGACAGTGAGTGTTTTTAATAATGTGGAAGTGAGGGTGTTGTTTTAATATGTGGTAGTGAGTGTGATTTACTAATGTGTCAGTGAAGGTCGTTTTTAAATAATTGGGGCTGTATGTTTATAACGGCAGTGGATTTAAGGGAATGTTGTTTAAGAGATGTATTATGTGTGGAAGTGAGGTGTTTTTAATAATCGTGTCAGTGCAGGTGATTTAAGATAATGTGGAAGTGGAGGTGTTTTTAATAATGTGGTACCGTGTTGTTTTATTGAAGTAAGGTGTTTTTCGAAGTGAGTGATGTGTTATTTAAATAATGTGTCAGTGAGGTGTTTTCATAATTGGAAGTGATGGTGTTTATAGTACATAGTTATTTGTGGAAGTGAGGTGTTTAATAAGTGTCAGTGAGGCTTGTTTTTAAATATTGCGGCGTGATGTGTTTTTTAATAATGCGGCAGTGGGGTATCTTTTAATGAGGTGGAAATGTGGAGTGTTTTTCATAATGTGAAGTGTTGTGTATTTAATGATTGTGGAAGTGAGGTGTTTTTTATATTGGGCATGTGAAGGTTTTTTTAAATAATTGTGCGAAGTGAGGGTGTTTTTAATAATGTGGCCGTGATGTGTTTTTA